>CM030869.1:1902918-1907918 GCA_018105865.1 Metaphire vulgaris
GAGCAGATGGAGAAATTTTCCTGGAAATAAGAGAAAGGTTTTTTTCCACAATGAAGCAGTATGATGGAACCAGAGGACACAACATGAAACTGTTTAAGAAACAGGTTGGGAGATGCAAACGGCACTTTTTTAAGTGCAAGAGTTGTGGACATATTGGAATCAATTGGATGAGAAGATAATAATTGCTAAGAGTGTGAATGATTTCAAAATAAACCTCAGTTCTATAGAATACTAGATCTGGATGGGTACAACAGTGGTTCTCACACACACACAGGCAGACCCTACTGAACCACTTTAAACCCAATCATTATTATTGTTATTGTTGCTGTTATTATTATTATTATTATTATTATTATTATTATTATTATTATTATTATTATTATTATTATTATTATTATTATTATTATTATTATTATTAGTAAGTGAATTGGACGTAGTGGCTACTGAGGTAAATGATTTCAGAGATGAATTGAATTGGACGAGAAGATAGTAATGGCTACGAGTGTAAATGATTTCAAAGTAAACCTCAGTACTATAGGATACTAGATTTGTATGGGTAGACAACAGTGGTTCTCACAAACACAGGGCAGACCCTACTGAACCACTCTGTTGTTGTTGTTATTATATAATACAGAGGCCAAACCCTTCCCCCAACAGGTTGTCTGCTGCAACTGCAATTACCCTTACTGAAGATGAACTGTCAATGCAAGCTTCTAATCCTCTGATATCCATGGACTCTTAACCTTGCAGACCAGCAGATGTACGGTACTTTACAGTTATGGTTACCAGACGTCCTTAAATGATAAGAACAGTAGTCACAGTACGCTGTACTTAAATTCAGTGGCCCACTACAATTCCTCCAATGTTTAGATTCTCAGTTGCTATTTTAAAGATTTGTTCTAGAATTATAAATAAGGACACTAAAATAGTGTCCTTAAATTTCATTTAAAATAGTGATTACCATTTTCTGACATTACTCTAGAGTCTAGATTGAAAGGACTTTGTAATTGGTTGATATATATTGATTGCTAAAAAGGTCATCATTACCAGGTAGTTCTTTGTGCTCTTTGCATCTGCAATGTCCGAAAACGTTCGACAAGGAAAAAAGGTCACTGGTTTTTTGCTTTTTGAGCTATTTTGCATCTTTAACGTCCTTTAAAAATTCCTTCCGACAAGCCAAAAAGATCATCGCTAGTTTTTTGTGTTTCTTTAACATCCTGAAAAGTCTGACAAGCCAATGTGTTTTGTGTGTCCTTAAATTCCTTCCAACTGATCTGCTATCCCTACACATTAATGACCATTTGGCATGATTTTATTGATTTCGTAAACTCCTCACACCCACCCTAGTATATAATTATAGTCCTTAAATTCTTTCAATTGATCTGGTATCACTATGTCCATTGTACAGAACATCTCAATAAAGGAGATTTCAGTATTCATGTCCTCGGCTATGCACAGTAGATGTGCCAAATGTCTTCCAGATACTGCAGACGTCTGCGAGGAAATGTATGCACATCATAGGCACACGCATCCTCTATCAATACTTGTAGATATCGGGCGCGCTTGGGCTGCTGCTGTGCAGTGGGACACATTATTGCTTGATCTTCCTCGGTCACTGCACTGTCAGGAGTGCCGCCTCTGGTTTAGTTATGACCGCATCTAATGGGTTTGTTATTGCTAAGCCACAGTAAATGCACAGCAATGTGTTGTTTTTCTATATGTGCAACTGTGTATACACTTGCTGTGGTGTGTCTATCTACTATATGCAGTGCATTCCTTTGTCTTATTGTGTGAGGTCCTGGATAGGACTTTTAAGCTCATTTATGTAAATCAATTCATTGTTTTCTGACGAGCTTTTTATTTCAATCAGGCCCCCACCCCACCACCTACTTAATACGGTAAGCCTTGATATCCTAGAAACATTAAAATATTGGGTGGCTGATTTGTGCTAAAGAACTGTAGTATCATACTAATTATTTTGCTCCAACATTTTCAACCCCAGTAGGCGGTTGGATGACTAAAAGACAAAAATGTTTACCCCACTGGGGCCATTGGTGTAGCCACGAGGTTGTTTGAAAAATATTTAAAATTCGATTTAGAAAAATATGACCAACACAATTTATGTAAATCCGTTGACTTTTGGTTCAAGAAGTGGTAGTGGGGTCGGGAGGGGGGTCGGCCGCTGCCCCCGCTGCTGTTCAGTTACATAGTGCCTCCGGTTAACAACCCCACTTTGCATAAGCTGGCTAAACCTCTGGCTGGGGCATATACCGTAAACTTGGATGAAAAATGGGACCGACCCCTGAGCTTTTCCCTTTCCTTAGCTTTGCCTCTCAAAAGGTGAGGGGGCATAGGCAGCAATCTGTCACAAAACTTGGGGTGTCCACTGTCCAGACCATCCTTGGGATGGACCATTCCCCAATAAGAGAGTTTTAGTGCATTTTGGACATAAATCGTATCCTGTCATACAATGGACTAGATATTATCTTGATACGTGGGTCATCCCTCGATCGACGTACTAACCATCTCACAAGATATTATTCTGCAGGACTTTCAGTTAGTTAATGTATTGAGTTCTCTTAGTCAATGGCTCTAGTTTTCAGTGTGAAATGGCTGGGAGGTGCCCTATTTCAAGCACTGTGGATAGAAAATGAGAAGGTTAATATTGATTGTTCTTGCATGATTTGATGGAATGACATTGGGGACAAATGAAAATATATGCTATTTGTCTGTGAATTTGTTCATTTCACTGGACTTTTTACAATTTCACCGAAGGACCAAATTTTGAAGCAATTTCCTTTTTGCAGGCCATTGTATATAAATTCTGCCATTGGATAAAATGATATATTTAAGTTTAAAGCATTTTTAAGAAATGGGAGGGTTGGGCTGACTTGAAATGCTTTAAGTGAAGTAGAAGGTGGGATATATAATTATATATAGTGATTAATTTAGCATGACTTGAAGCAGGAGGCAGGGAATATTATGAAAATGTTGAAACGATCTGTGCACATGTGTGCAAGGTTCACAAACTGTATGCTGGTACAGTACAGAAAAGGGTAACAATGTGTTCTATTGTTTGATGTTTTATTGGTTCAGACTGTTTTATTTTGTTTTATAAATGGTTTATTGATCAGACTGCCCTCTCCAGCTGTTGGTTATCGTCTGGAATTTTTATGTTGGAAAGGAGATTGTTGGAAGAATTTATTGAATCCTATTGAAATATTCTAGTGGAGTTTGAAGCAATGAAGATGGGGACAAAAAAATTTGTGTTTTCATCTGAGAATTTGTTTAATTTGATGAAATTTGTACACATCTACCGGTATACATTGACTGGTCAATACTTCTACCAATGGCTTCTGTCACACAGCGAATCAATTTAATATTTTTTGTTGTCTATAAAACCTGTGATACAGTGACCCAGATATCTTGAGACATAGCTCATCCCTTCATACTGTACCATTCATTTCTTCATTTCACAAGATATTGGACAGGACTTTCATTTGTTATTTCAGCGGCACCAAGAGAAGTGTCTCGGAATGGCTGATATGTGTCCCATTTTGAACCCTATAGAATAAAATTGAGACGTGCCATATTGATTATTCTAGCATGATTTGAAGCAATGAAGATGCGGACAGAAGAAAATATGGTTTTCGTCTGAGAATTTGCTCAATTCACTGACATTTTTACATATCTGTATCCTGACTTCTAAGGTTTGTGAATGCTGGTGTAGATGCAAAGACAAGAAGAATACGAATAACAATACAGGAGCAAACCTACTAGAAGACAAGAAGACAAATAATGAGATTACACAGCAAGACCATAATGTGAATGAATGGATGGGTGGAACATAGTGGTTCTCACACATGGCAGATCCTACTGAACCACTCTAAGCATTGCTACTACTATTATTATTATTATTATTATTATTATTATTATTATTATTATTATTATTATTATTATTATTATTATTGTTATTGTTGTTGTTGTTGTTGTTATTGTTATTATTGTTATTATTATTAGATTTTATTATTATTGCTTTTACTATTGTTGTTGTTATAATCATTATTATTATTATTATTATTATTGTTGTTGTTGTTATTATTATTATTATTATTATTATTATTATTATTATTATTATAAAAAACCAAGCGACCTGCATATGAATGCTTCTATTGATGCTTGCCATGGAGGGCTCCACAAGCCAAATATTGGGTTGGCCAACATGACCTGTTTGAAATTGGAAAAAGCAAGGACTAGTGCTACAGTAGGCTATAGATATGCAAAATTCAGAAGAGTGATGAAACGAATTAAAACCACATATTCTTGTGTCCCCATCTTTGCTGTGTCAAACCGTACTAGAATTGTCAATATATTCTGTCTCAATTTTTTTCTAGAGCTTTCGAAATGCCACAAAAAATAATGAGCCATTTGAAACGACAGCATACAACGTCTTTCAGAAATCTATTCTCTGTCAAATTGTCTAAAAAATCAATCGAGAGATAAGATGGCGCTTAAGAGAGCTGGTTTCTTCTATTACAGGTTTTATAGACCACAAAAATATTATAAAATTGATACCCTGTTTGAAATTGGACAATGCTAGTGCTACAGTAGGCTATAGATATGCAAAAATTCAGAAGAGTGATGAAACGAATTAAAACCATGGAGGGCACCACAAGCCAAATATTGGGTGGGCCAACATGGCCAATATTTCAGGGTCAAGACAGCACAGCGAGAAATTCTTGCCTTTACGATCAATCAATCATTGAAAAAACACAGTTGCATGGTTATATAAATATAATAATTTTGAATGGTCTTCCACATCTGTGACATTTCAATTATATATGGCAATATTATGCCAATATATTGGGGATTTGGGGTTATTAGTTCCACAAAACATTGTATTTTGCCAATTGAAATTGGGTGGGCCAAACACATTGTGGGCCTAAATATTGGGTGGGCCATGGCCCACCTGGCCCACCCTGTTGCACCCCTCCCCCATT
>CM030869.1:1912918-1925418 GCA_018105865.1 Metaphire vulgaris
GCTTCAACTACACTTTATTTCAGTTCAATTTCATTTAACCCCTTAACTGGGCAACTATTTGTAACTCAATGTAAAATGGACAAGCGTAACTCGGGGCACCCAGTTAAGGGGTTAAATTAACAGAAGAACCTGCTGCTGCTGCCTGGCTGTCTTCTAATTGGGACATTAGTTTTTGTTTTCAGAAGCCATCTTAACAGATCTATTATATGGATGAATGACATTTCCGGCCGGATGTCCTGACCTACAATTTCAAATATGTAGAAACTCCAGAGAATACAAAATTCCTTAGTTATAAGGCATATCCAAAACTCCCAGATTTGAACATATAAACTCAGCTAGACAGTCCCTGCACATTGGCTTTCTATCAAGCACCAAATTATAAAATCTGCCAAATTATAACATTTGTCTTTTAGTATTTAAAACCATATAATATAATGAACCCTATTGCCTTAAGATGCGACTTATCCCTTGACCTACTAATCATTCCACTAGGTATTCGGCAGGACTTTCATTCGTTGCTCCTTATTTTTGCACAGTCATTGGCACTAGTTGTTTCTCAGTGTGTGGCCCTAAGCTTTGGATTATTCATTACCTACCAATATCACTTTGTATAACTATGGTAACAATTTATCATCTTTCAGATCTGGTCTTAAAACATACCTGTTTGACTTGGCTTATCCCTCTGAGATTGCTCCCCAGCAGTTCTGACTGATCTTTCCGGCTTAACCTATCTCTAATTCAATTTGGATTTGGTGCCCTGGGCATTGTGATAGTGGCGCCATAGAAGTTGATTGATTGATTGATTAATCAATCTATTGGTGTGTGCGATATGAATGATTTGAAAGCAAGCATATAGGCAGTGCCCTCAAATTATATATATATATATATATATATATATATATATATATATATATATATATATATATATATATATATATATATATAAGCCTATTGGACCTGTGGGAGGAAACCAGTTGGTTATGTATGTGAAGTGTGTTTGAATTATCTGTCACGAATGAGTCACGGCTGCAGATAAACATCAGCCCCCTCCTCCCACCGTGGTCAATTGACTGTTGGTTTGGTAGGAGTGCCTCAGGGAGTTTGTATCCGGGGAAGGACTGAAAGAAGGAGGAAGGAACCACTTGCCAAGCTTATCCGTGACATGGTTAATACTGGTGCTTCATATGAAGAGAGTATAATGGCGTGCAAAAGTTTTGAATCATCTCTGCAGGGTGGCACAAAAAAAAAACTGGACTAGTCACATTGAGATTTGCATTTAATGTAGTCCGGTTTTTTGTTTTTGCACCACCCTGTATATTAAATTATTTTTGGCAGTTTGTGCAATTTGCTGCGTTGATTCGGGAAAGAGGAGAAATAGAATAGAAGGAAAGAAAATAGGAAAAAAGAATTAATAATAGTATTGTGCAGGATCCATGATCCCTTCAGTAACCATTTCTTATTTCTTTCTCAACCTTCCTCTGAGTAGTTACAATGCTATTATTAGATAAGTACATGTAAGTACATATGTTATTTTGTTTATATTTTATTTTGTTTATAGAAAGAAATAAAGATGTCATGTCATGTCAGTTGTGATTGAAAGTGGCTTAGGGAGCTAAGCTCAACTGTGTGAAAAATCACTGTATTAACTCTACAATAAAAAAAGAACTTTTTTCCCAGGTAACCTTTGAATCCATTTTTTTTTTTCCTACTGTTATTGCCTCTTTGTCTATGTTTCCAGATTGTTCCATTTTTCCACATCTCTTGCACTAAAAAAATTGTATTTCTTGGTCTCACCTTCTGCTCGAATAATTTGCACTTGTAACCTCTTGTGTTGCTATAGTGTGCACTTGTAAATGAAATACACTGGTAGAGAATATATAAGAAATTTTAAGAGTAAGGTGATTCCAAACTTTTGGACACCACTGTATATGGATGCACTCGGCGTATTATTATTATTCTCTCTTGTTTTACTGGCTGTCAGTGCAGAGAGTATCAGAGTGAAGTGAAGCAGAACTCCTTGCTTGTTATGCACTTCAGTGCCAGAAGTGCACAATGATAGGCTTGATTCAGATTGCTGATAGCAGAGGAGTACTAGTGGCAATGAAATGGCATTTCTGCCGAAGGGATTGATGTGGCGTTTGGCAATGTTGGTGCCCCGAAAAGTAAGTAAGTAAGTAAGTAAAATCTCGTGGATTTCTATAGCGCCTTGGAAAGCAGCACAACAGTAGCTGCTTATTCTTAGGTGCTCAGCCTCTCTTAAAATTGCTATGAGGAAGGTATGGGATCAGCCAGGCAATAGTCAATATCCAAAGGAGTGGAACCAGTGTTCTTTGACGTAATTGCTAATGTAATGGGCAATTTACATAGCACTCTGTTTGAATTTTGCAAATTTGCTTTAATATGCTGAGTGTGTTAACAGAGCCAGGGACTTTGAAATGGAGGGGCAAAACCAGATGGGTGGCTACAGGGTGCACATAGCAGATCCAAAGGGTCCTAACTTGAAATTGTGGGGGCTGGACTGTTGTTTTGAGGGGCTAATCATTTAGCCTTTGAAGTTAGTACAGCATTATTGTAAAACCTGCTGGAGAACAGGAAGGCAAAGAGTGAGATTATCGGTACATTGCAAAACCATAATGAGTGAAAAAATGGTGATTCTCACACAGTGCAGACCCTACTGAACCAGTCAAAACCTTCCTGTTATTATTTATTATTATTATTATTATTATCATCATCATCATCATCATCATCATCATCATCATCATCATCATTATCATTATCATTTTTAATAGGTTTTTGTAGTCTTACTGTTAAGATGATGGTGATTTTTGTTTGGAGATGGTTAAGCCACTATGACTGTGCTATCCAGTGTTTGATCCAGACTCCAGGCCTTTAGGCACGGGGATTTGAGGCTTTTTAGGGGGGGAAATCGACTTGGTTGGAGGGGAAAAGACACAGTTCAGTGCAAGATTTGTGTAAGTGCTGGGTTTGGGGAATTTGAGATTTGGGGAGGGGAAATCTCCCCTCCTAACAGGACTGTATAAACCACTGGCACTATGGGTTTGAACTGATTACGTTTAGATGCTATACACAGGCTTATGTTAGACCAAAACTCGAAGGAGTTTGCTGCTTTTAAGTCAATAATTTGCATCACTTGCAGAGCTGTTTCTATAGTTAATACATTCAATGTAGGCTCGTTATACCACAAAATTTGTATAATGACTGTTTTTCTTCACAGTGCAACATATTTTAACAACTCTAACTGTTCTGAATATTTTAAAATTTAAAATATAATTTTAAACAGTAGTCATCTGAGATCGTTGACGTAGCCACGAGGGGGGGCGGAGAGGGAGAGCTCCCCCTCCCTATTTGGACTGGGACCTGTCGTATAATTTGCGCAAAACCGTTGAGAAATATTGTGGGATGGGGTAACTAGTATGGTTGAAGAGAAGGTGTGAAAGTTCAAAGTGCTTGACATGTCAACCTTTTTACCCTCATCAAGACTTTTCACCCAAAAATGTTGATGTGCCCCCTATTCTGAAACCCTGGCTATGTCACTGTCTGACACACAATGCATCATTTTAATAATGCAATACAGGGTGGTGCAAAAAATCCGGCCGGAATAGTCTCATTTAGGTTTGCAGTTAACATAGTCTGGTTTTTTGCACCACCCTGTATATCTTCTCAGTATTAAAATCATCTTTGACCAGATATTCTATTGGTTCCTTTCATTGAAGCAGATGAAATGAAATTCTGTTGTTTACATATATAGGCATAAACTTTTATTAAACCTCTAGGCTCAACCCCCTTCCCAACTTTTTGAGAGGTTACCTTGTAGGGAAGGGAAAGGTATAGGGCTTGAGCCGCAAACTTTTCAACCAAGATGGTTACATCAGTGGTTTTCACACAGGCTTAGCCTCCTAACCACTTAAAATCACATTATTATTATTATTATTATTATTATTATTATTATTATTATTATTATTATTATTATTATTAGGGTAAAACGTGGGTCTAGAGAAAGTAATGGCAACCTACTCTAGATTAATGGCACAAGCCACCTGCGTTGCTGCTTGCCTAGTAACCGGAGATCAGCACCGGACTCTACACTCGAAATCGAGTATGGGACTACCTTTACCTTTATTATTATTTTTAAAATTATTATTATTATTATTATTATTATTTATCCAATGGTTGCTTATTCTGAGCTTAGGTTGTACGTTGAGAGCGAAGATGCACAGACTCTGAAGCTATACATAACAAACGTAATGAAAGAAGACGCTGGAAAGTACAGCTGCCGGGCAAAAGTTGATGACAATGATCTGGCAAAGGACGTTACATTACTGGCATTTGGTGAGTATTACTGATTTCTTTAAATCAGGCTGTAACCTTCATGTTTCAGAAACTTCTGCCTGCCTCAATGAGAAATCATCATCATCATCATCAGCATCATCATCATCATCATCATCATCATCATCATCATCATCATCATCATCATCATCTTCATCATCATCATCATCATCATCATCATCATCATCATCATCATCATCATCATCATAACATCATCATCATCATCATCATCATCATCATCATCATCATCATCATCATCAACAACAACATCATCATCATCACCATGATAACGGTAAGCACCATCACTATCATCATCTTCATCATAATTGAACTTTTATAGCGCCATTTTAGTCATTTTGATTTGAATGATAATCCCCACCATTGTCGAATGAAGCTGAAAGACAAGCCAAAGAAATGAAACATTGGATGCATTTCCTATCAAGCTATTGTCGTAATTAGCTGGCAGCCAGAAGAGATGATGATGATGATGATGATGATGATGATGATGATGATGATGATTATTGCCAAATCCAATAAATCAGTTTGATTTTCCAGTTCCCGTTGTGGTCGACAGACAATAGAGAAATTATACTAAACCAACTACTAAACTAACAAATGAAGAGGTACTAAAGAAAGTTGGAGAAAAGTTTTAACTACTGATGGAAATTTTAACAGGAAATTTTATGTGGATTCATAAAGTTTCAAGCACAGAACAAGCAAAAGTCCTATTAACCTGCTGGAATTATCAGCAATTCTGGGAGATGAAGAATCTTTATGTTCCATTAACTGGATCTTATTTCATTCCTAAGTTTTTAAGAAACAGGGTCCATTTTTAAGACCTTAGAAGAGACTGGCTGGAAGACGTTATTGAACACATACAGGAAAAGAACTTTGGAAGACTAAAATGGGTTGCTGAAGACAGAAGTATTATTGGAAACAACTTTGACCAATAACATTCAGATATGAAGATGACACATGATGATGATGATGATGATACTAAACCACTTAAAATGCAGTTATTATTATGTTAATAATGTTATTACTAATATTATTTTAAGTTTTATTACTAGATGGTAATTTTAGCCATTGATTTTAGTGTATTCTAAAGTTTCAATTGTGAGCAGCATTGTACATCTTCGTATGTCATATTAGGTACATACTGTATCAGTTAAACTCTATTAATATGGACTTTAGAAACAGTAAAATCCTGCTAACGTGACTGAAAACATGGTCCATTTTTACCAGACATTAGCTGAGTTATGAAGGAGTCTATTGAGGTGAAAGATATACAGTAGACTTTGTTGATTGGTTGATCACAGGGAGTCCCTACTGAACCACTTTAAACCTTGTTATATTATATATTATTATTATATTATAACGTACTTAATGGGTTTGTAATGTTTAGTACAGTATTATTCAAGGTACATTTTATCCAATACCATTCAATACGACACATCGCCTGGGGTGATGGGATCATCATTAGTTTTCTATGCCATCTAACGTGGCTGATAAATCTCCTGGTTTTAAAAATGGACAATCTTTTCAACCTCAATAGCAAAATTTTACTGATATCTAAAGTCCATTTAATAAAGTTTAACTGCTAGAGTATGTACCTGTTGTGATAATGAAGATGATATCTTAATGCATGGCTTTTCCCCTTAGGGTGCTCTCCTAGCCATTCCACAAGATCTTCTGGCAGGACCTTCATTTAATGTTATTTGTCCCTTGTTCTCCATCGGCAGATGCAATGGGCATTATGATAGTGGCGCTATAGAAATTGATTGATTGATTTATTGATTTTGACCCCATTGCCATGATTGTAATCAAGAATACATTATAACTGATTATTATAACAAAGATTGATGTAGCATTATCCGAGTCCATGAACAATATTGGAAAAGTAGTTGATTTTGTCAAATATTACTTTTCTATGCCATCTTTTTGAGTGATAAATCTCCTGGTTTTTCAAACACTGCAATCTGGCCAACCTCAATATTTAAAATCTATGCCGAATCACCCAAAACATCGTCATTCAACAAGGTTTGCTCACTCTATAAAACCTGTTGTATAATGAACCAGATATCTTAATGCATGGCGTTTCCCTTGATCGCCCTACTAGCCATTCCACAAGATATTCGGCAGGACTTTCATTTAGTTGATGTCCCTCGTTCTCATACAGTCAATGGCATTAGTGTGTATTATGAAATGGCTGGGAGTGGTCTATTTTGAACCCTGTAGATCGAAATTGAGAATGATATTATTGATTATTCTTGCAAAGATTAAAGCAATGAAGAAGGAACAAGAGGAAAATGTGGATTTTGTCAGAGAATTTCTTCAAATTGATTAGATTTTTCTATATCAAGGGCCTATATACCTTCTATTCAACAGGCCTTCAATTGGCTTCTCTCACACAGCAATTTAATCATAAAATTTGTTTTTGATGTGTATAATGAACCAGATATCTTAATGTGCAGCTCTTCCCTCGATCACCCTACTAGCCATTCCACAAGATATTCGGCAGGACTTTCATTTTCATTTAGTTGATGTGCCTTGTTCTCATACAGTCAATGGCATTAGTGTGTATTATGAAATGGCTGGGTGTGCTCAATTTTGAACCCTGTAGATCGAAATTGAGAATGATATTGTTGATTATTTTTGCAAAGGTTAAAGCAATGAAGATGGAACAAGAGGAAAATGTGGATTTTGTTGGAGAATTTCTTCAAATTGATTAGATTTTTACATATCTATACCCCTCTATTCAACAGGCCTTCTTCAATAGGCTTCTTTCACACAGCGAATTAATTATAAAACTTGTTTTTGTTATCTATAAGCTTTGCTGAGTCATTGTTAAATGTACCTAGAACCAACAATGAAAATTTTGGTAAGAGATCTTTTTTCTATTTTTGGGCCAAAAATCTGGAACTCTCCCTCTGGCTGTCAGATCTTCCAATTCATTCAATATTTTCAGATCCAGACTTAAAACACATCTCTTTCAATCAGCTTTTCCTCCATGGTCTGTCTTGCTGTTTCCCTCTGACTGATCTCTTGAATGACCTGGTCTTTTGCAGATGGATTTGAAGTACCATCAATTGATACCCTTGGGTATTAGAACTGGTGCTATAGAAGTGCATAATTATGGTTATTATTTATTATTATTGAACACTAATGTCTCGACGTGTCTAAATCCCTGTTGTATGTGGCAGTGAAATATATTGTTCTGATTGAATGGATATGATAATGAAACTGCCCTGACGAAATTACCGTACTTTTCCTCAATCACATTTTATGCTCTCAGCACAAGCATACTAGACTGTGTCTTTGTACCGGCATGTCTGTCTGTCTGTGTGTTTGCTTGCATGTGTGCCTATGTTTCTCGCTCTTTATGGTGAATTTTTGCTGGATTTGTTCTGCTTGCCGACTTCTAATTAGCTTTGGTGGGCTTTGGTTTGGTGTGACCTTGAGGTCTCGCATTGTGACTGTATTGGAGACTCAATTGACCGAATGACAGGTGATGTTAATGGTTGTTTCCATGGAGGTATTATCCCTGGAGGCGGCATTACGTCATTTCGGTGAAGCCGACTAGCTGGGAAATTCCCAGACGGCAGCCATAGTTTGGGTCTACCGAGATGGCCGCTAACACCTGATTTGGGTCTACCAAGATGGCCACTAACCATGGAGGTTTAGCCTATGCGCTACTGGCTTCAGGTAACCTAGGCTAAAATGACATAATGCCGTCTCCCGGGATAATACCTCCAAGGTTGGTTCCCTGTCTCAGTTATAGAGAGGCCCTGGTGGACCCAGAGCTTGTCTAATTGTAATTCATGATATTCTTCCTGTAAAGGGACGTTGAGTCCATAATATTTCCAAGTGTCTTTACCTGATGGCTTTGGACCAAGTTACAAGATACGATAGCAGACCCATTGGAATTATCAGCTGTAATTCATTGGCTTTTTTCTTTGGATATAGTGTATATCTACATGTCTGTTTCATTTGGCTGTGCTGACGGAGTTGTTGGGAGTTGGTGATGATGATGATGATGATGATGATGTTGTTGTTGTTGATGATGATGATGATGATGATGATGATGATGACCATCAGATGACGGCGATGAAGATGATGATGATGATGATTTCTAGTGCCTGAAGAGGCTTTAGCCTGGGTTAAAACCACTATAATAACTCTTAGCATGTAATAACCAGTTTTCCTAGATAACTATTGAATCCTTTTATTGTTATTGCTTCAACTGTTATTGTCTTTTTGTGCAAAATATACCACCAATGTTAATTGCATTTATCATAATTTGCCTGAAAAAGTAAGGAGATAATGAGGGCTCCTTCCTAGTTCCTGGAAATGTTGACATTGTAGTTGCTGCCTCTAAGTTGCTGAGAAAAGTCTGGCAGGCAATTTTGATGTGTTTCTGTACAGCTTAATTACTTTTATTTAGTCAACTATATATGCTTTGCTGTTCCACTTGTAAGCTGAAACTAGTCGGGGAGGGCGGGAGGTATTCACTAATCAGTGAAATTTAATACAAAGGAATAAATGAGAAATACTCAGGTCCGTACAAGTTGCTTAAAAGTTAATTACCTTAGTACAATGGGATATTAGATTAGGAACTTATATGTTGGTTTTATTCATCCATAGTGGTTATACAGAGTGGCACAACGAAAGAACCGGACTATGTTAAATGCAAACTTAAGTGTGACTACCGGTAGTCCGCTTTTTTTTGCGCCACCCTGTAGTACAATTTACGAGGAACTGAAATCTAGTATGTGTGTGCTGTTTAGACTTTGTATACTGCGAATTGTGCTTGTTTTTTGGAGAATCGAAGATAGCAGATGTGCGGACAAATAGTAGGAACAGAATAGTAGAGGGGATGTATGAACAATAGTGGTTTTCAACACAACAGGAGAAAAATCATACTAAACCACTTCAAATCCATTTACCATCACCACCACCACCACCACCACCACCACTACACCACTACTACTACTACTACTACTACTACAGTACTACTACTACTACTGCTGCTGCTATACTACTACTATTATTATATTATTATTATTATTATTATTATTATTATTATTATTATTATTATTAGGTATTAGCATATGAGGTTAGTGGTGCTTTTGTTGAACTGGTATTCTTGTTGTAATGAGATATTGCTGTGTGCTGTTGAAATTGACATTTCTGAATGGACCGTTGTGCTTTCACAGTCGATCAGCGTCAGATTTTTCTGCCGTTCTCTCTATCGATGGCGCTGTAAGTCTTTGCTTTTGTTGTAGAGGAGATAACGTTTGGCGATTTTCCGCTCACGCAGCACCCGAAAATCGATGAAGACGCTCTGATACTGTGCAGTGCCAAAGGCGAACCGACACCAACTGTTTCTTGGAGGCACAACGGGACGCGCTTGAAGGAAGGTCGGTGTCGCAATTGCACCATCATCATCATCACCATCATCATCATCATCATCATCATCATCATCATCATCATCATCATCATCATCATCATCATCATCATCATCATCATCATCATCATCATCATCATCATCATCATCATCATCACTTTCTGCCTGCATGGTAGCAGCAATAGTTAGACACAAAACATTTCCACTTTGTTCAATTTTGTGTTAATCTGCATCCTTCAACAATCGACATGTTCTTTGCTTCCAGATCTTCCTTGATGTTATTCATCCATCTTTTTCTTGGTCTTTCTCGCCCTCTGTCTCCTTCTACTTTGTGTCTATGTAGTGCTTTGTAGGCCCATCTATTGTTTTCCATTCGTTTGACGTGTCCAAACCATGTTGATCTTCTTCTGCGTACTTTAATCAACGATTGTTTCTGTAGCTCCTGTATTCATTCATTCATTCATTCTTGGATGATTTCTATAGCCTGGGCTGAGGCCCACAACAAAAGCGCTTTAACATCTCAACTATACCCCAACCCAAACAGATGCGTTTTTAAGCTCTTGATGAAGTGTTCAGGAGTATCAGCCGTGGTGACGTGATCAGGAAGAGAATTCCACAAGATAGGGTTGCCGCGTGTAAATGATCTCTCTCCAAACTTGGCAGTCTTGGAGGGAGGAGGAACCTGAAGTTTGACCCTCACTTCTAACGGAGTGACGATCTCCTATCACTGCACTGCGGTGTCTTTACAAGAGAGGCGAGATAATCCGGACAGTACGGGTCATGCAGCACTCTGTACGTCAGCCAGCATCTCTTGAACACAATCCGCTCAGGGACTCGAAGCCAATGAAGACGATCCTGAGAAGTGGAGTTATGATGATGCTCGCGCCAACGACATCCGAACACGATCCTCGCCGACTGATTAAGAATAGACTGCAGCCGATCCAGTTTATTGACCGGAGACCCCACAACACACTGTTAATCAATCCTCGTTAGCACTAAGGCCTGAACCAAGTGAACGACACCGGATACAGGTAGATAGCGCCGGACTGATCGTATTCTTCTCAGTTGAAAGTGGCATCGCCTGATCACATCATTTAGGTACGGCTCAAATGACAGAGTACCATCAAAGAGGACCCCCAGCAGCCTCACACACTCTGAGGGGACAATGGTAGCATCACCCATCACGTATGTTGCCTGCTATCTTCATTTCTCAATATTTGCCTGGTCACAGTATTTTTCTTAGCATAGCGTCGTTTAATTATTGTGAGCGCTTTTTTCAGTGAGTTCACTCGCTTTTCTCATTACTGGCAGATGATTTATGCTCTGAATGCTTGAAGCAGAATTGTTCTTGGTAAAATGTGGTGCTGTGATAATGCAATCACAATATCGGCTCATGGCTTATACACTGTACTTGTACACGGAACAGAAATAGGTGTTCTTGATGGCATAAAGAGCTGTTGACTGACTGTTGTACTGTTGTACAGTACTTCAAAAATGTATTGGTTGCTTGCAAGTATTATCTGTGCAGGTTTTGATGATGGAGAAGCTTTGGATGTAAATATTAATGACAAATAATAATAATAATAATAATAATAATAATAATAATAATAATAATTTTTGTTTTTGTAGCTCCTGTCTGTTGCCTGATATCTTAATTTCTCAATATTCTTCATATTTGCTTGCTAACATTATTTCTCTTAGCATAGCGGCGTTTAATTGTGAATAATAATAATAATAATGACGATGATGATGATTATAATGATGATGATGATGATGATGATGATGATGATGATGATGATGATGATGATGATGATGATGATGATGATGATAGTGTTAGGGTGATCCTTGTTTATAAAGCCCACAGCCAGGCGTGCAAAGTCTGATTAGGAGTCTACAGTTGGGATTATCAAATGGCATGCTTTTTTCACTCCTACTCATTTTGTCACTGCCCTCTAGCGAGTGAAGGCTGAGTCAACTTTAGGGCTCCAACGGAACGAGTATCGAATCCATGACCTTTAGATTTCCAGGATGGAAAGTTCAGCATATCAGGAACTAGTTCAGCACTGTTACCGCATTAGAATTTAGATTTTATGCCTTCTCTGTTATTAGATTCTCGCTATTCTTTTGCCAACGCCAGTAATCTGATCATTCGAAACATTACCAAGGCTGACAATGGCCTGTATATCTGTCGTGGGGAGGTACAAGCAGATGGAAGATACAAGGAAGCACATATAAACGTTACCGTTCACAGTATGTATTATTATTGCGGCTTTTAGTTAATTAGTTACACATTGAACCGCTACATAAAAACATAAGCCTCAGCCTGCATTCTATAGATGGTGCTAGACTGTATACTAATGCTTGCAAAAAGGTACAAATAGTCATTTGCCAAATTTATTGCATTGGACTTTTTAAAAATTGGTTTTATATTGCAAATACTGTAATGGGCTTATACCGGTAATAATAATAATAATAATAATAATAATAATAATAATAATAATATTATTATTATTATTATTATTATTATTATTATGTGATTGCTAGCACACTTTGAGTTATTCACAAAGTGGAAAATAGTAAGTGTGAAGTAAGCCAGGGTGAACAACTTGTCCAAGGTTGCTATGCAGTGGGCTAGGGTCAGATTCGAACCTGCTACCCTCCGGTTGCATGACAAAAATCCTACCACTGCTCCACCTTGCCCCTGCAGATTAACAGCATGATTGAAGCTTGATAGTATTTGAGCATG
>CM030869.1:1930418-2020418 GCA_018105865.1 Metaphire vulgaris
AATAATGCACTCACTGTCACTCATTCATTTGAGTAGTTTTAGTCAAGGAATAGTTTAGCAAATAAGTCTGTATCAAATTCAAAAATGTCGATTTTTCATTTCCATTGAGAAATGCTAGGTTTATTTTGTTGGTGAAATTGCTTTCAAATGACTTATAATAATAATAATAATAATAATTTTATTATGTTATTATTAATTATTATTATTATTATAATAATAATAATAATAATAATAATAATAATAATAATAATAATAATAATAATAATAGTAATAATAATAATAATAATAATAATAATAAGGTTTAAAGTGGTTCACTAGGGTCCATGGGTGCAATCCTGGTAAAAAAAACAGTCGTGTCCTAATTTTTCTCAGGTGCTTTTTGACTTTTGACAATAAAAATAAAACCATGGTTTTTGTTATTTCTTAGCCGAAAAACACCTGTCCCATGCCCATAGGGACACACGACCTTCCCAAAAGAAACACCCGTGTCAGGACACGAGGTACAAAGCCATGTTTGCGCCTTTGGCAGGGTCTGCCCTGTGTTAGAATCACTTAGCAGCTGTACAGAAATTGTATTGCTGTGCCCGTACTGAACATGTTCATTGCTTGTTTGTCCAGTTTCGCCCGACAAGCCAGTTGATGTGAAGGTCACCGATATACTGGCCACTGTCATCGTACTGGAAGTGACGCCGTCTGCGGAAGATGGGGGAGTGCCTGTGACCGGATACAGCGTCAGCTACAGCATCAAGATGGCGGATACCATTGACGGTGCATAGACTTTCTTGACTGTTGCCCTATTAAATTCATTCGCTAAATTCGCTAAATTGAATTAATTTCCGGCATTGGTGTGCTCCATTCTGAGTCTGTTACGACATTTTGATCCAGATTCAAACTGTACCCACTTGCTACCGCTTGCAGATCGGCCATGACCAGGATCGGAAAATCGGACTGGCTTTTTGGAATTGACAAATTCGGAGATCGACCAATGTCGATGACATTACTAAAATGTTGCTATAGAAGTTATTGATGATGATAAATGCAATAATGATGTTAAGGATGATGATAAATGCAATGATGATGTTAACGATGATGATAAATGCAATTAAATGGCAAATGCGATGAGTTTAGGCAGATGTAAGTGTTATTAACTCATTTTATTATTATTTATTATTATATATTCATTTTATTAAGTGTCATCCTGTTTTCAACAAATTGTTTGTGATCTTCTCTCTGTTCTTAGAAACAATGAGCTCTGATGCCAACGAAACTGAAAGTCTGGAGCCCATTCCTTCTACCACAGCCCCTGCAGTAATGACAGTTGAAAGCACAGGTACATATCAATCGATCGATCGATCAATCAATCAATCAATCAATCAATCAAATAAGTTTAAGTCTTAGGAGCTTTTATGAAATATGTTTTATGAAATTTGTTTTCCCATATGCCCTTTTGGCATATACCGGTATGTACTGATCACTGGTTTGCTTTTTCACGAATTCTAGCACAGATGTCTTGATTTAATGAAAGTTAATGCAAAATGATGGGAGTTGTGCTTTCAATTCGACAGAGAGAACCATCCGAATCGAGGGACTGAACGCCAATACAACGTATCACTTCAAAGTGAGAGCCAGAAATGATGTTGGCTTGGGAAACCCTTTCGAACTGACCGACGCCACCGTTGCTTTCAGTAGGATCTCCTCTATTCTACTCGATTCTATGATTTTCTTTATAGTTTGGCAATGAGTGTAAATGTTGTGACATCAGAAATGGCCACACTAAATCAATTTATTCAGGTGTTTTGATATATTGTGTGTAAAAACAGACGACTCAAAAATGATAGACTGTTTCCTTGTTGGCATGAAGGCCATCCTGCAGCATCAGTGTTTATTCTAGGCCTTCTCTGGGGGGGGGGAATTCCCCCCAAAGTTTTAAAATCCCCCCCCTAATTTTTTATATGTTGGCTGGGGAATGGAAATTTGCCCCCCAAAAGTGTGAAGGCTCAGACCTTGCCCTCCAAACAATTCAAAATCCCCCCAATGTCAAGGTGGTTAGAATAAACACTGCTGCAGCATATATGTTTTAAAGTTTTAAAATCCCCCCCATTTTTTATATGTTGGCTGGGGAATGGAAATTTTCCCCCCAAAAGTGTGGAGGCTCAGGCCTTGTCCCCTCCAAATATTTCAAAATCCCCCCTCCAATGTCAAGGTGGCTAGAATAAACACTGCTGCAGCATATATGTCTTGCATTGCCATTGGGATAATACATTGAATTTCATGATTTTGTTTGAATAAAGGAAAGCAGTGTGTTTCATTTGAGTCTGATTTTGTCTTCAGGTGAACCTGGTTCAGTCATCATCACTTCGAGAAACACAAGCGGAAATTCCAATGAATACACAGTCTCCTGGGAGATGCCAAATACAGGTGGTCGACCTGTTGAAGAATATGAGTTCAGGTATAGACAGGTAAGTCGGATGATATCTGTGCAATTCACTGGTCACGTGATGTGATGGTACTGGAAATAAATAATAATCTATAGTAATAGCTAATTGGTCCACTATCCTTAATAATAAATTTCATAATATAAACAACAAAGGTCAGAAGGTCATGGTTTCAAATTCTCTCCCCCCTTCACAATCGCAAGGATTTTGGATGAGTTGCTCAGCCCCTAGGGATAGTGGGCTGTCAAATAGCAATAGTCCTTCCACAGTCCAATGTCAAACAGAGTGTCAATTTTAAGATATTTTTCCGGTCTATAAAATTTGTGATACAAGAAACCAGCTATCTTAAGACCCCTCTTCTCTCTTGATCGACTTTGTAGACATTTGAGAGAGAATAGATTTCTGGAAGACTTTGTATAGTGTCGTTTGACATAGCTCACTATTTTTCGTGGCATTTCGAACACTCTAGAATAAAACTGGGGCTCTAGATATGAAAAATTCAGAAGAGTGATGAAACGAATTATGTCCACATTTTCTTGTGTCCCCATCTTCATTGCATCAATCCGTACTAGAATAGTCATTATTCTCTGCCGCAGTTTTATTCTAGAGCGTTCAAAATGTCACAAAAATTGGTGAGATACCGTAGTCCTTCTGCAGGTCAATGTCAAACAGGGTATCAATTTTATAAAAATTTTGTGGTGTATAAAACCTGTGATACAAAAAACCAGCTATCTTAAGACCCCTCTTATCTCTCGATCAACTTTGTAGACATTTGACAGAGAATAGATTTCTGAAAGAATTTTTGATGTTGATTGAAATAGTTGGCCATTTTTCGTGGCGTTTCGAACGCTCTAGAATAAAATTGAGACAGAATATACTGATTATTCTGGTACGGTTTGATTCAGTGGAGATGGGGACACAAGAAAATGTGGATGAAATTCGTTTCAACACTCTTCTGAATTTTTGCATATCTATAGCCTTCTGTACATCAATCGTAGAATAGTATAATTAATGAAAAATACAGCATTGGTGTTTTTGGTTGTGATTGTCATGTTTTAACAAGCTTTAAAGTTCGTTTTGCTTCGAAATCCACATGTGTTCACTATTTTTTGAGCAGTACTGTAAAGACGAATAATACTGTGGATTTTATGTCATGCTATTCAGATGTCAGATGTTGATTGAACTACATGCATTCCTGCCATACATTTTAACTTAGTAGTCAATCAATCAATCAACAAACTTCTATTATGCCACTATCATAATGCCTAGGGAATCAGAGGATGGCACAGCAAATCCAATTCAAATTATAGCCTGGTGAAGCCAGAAGGGTCAGTCAGATCAGCGGGAGGGAGGGGTAGAAAAATCTAAGAGAGATAGACCCAGTCAAACATGTACGTCTTAGAGACTAGAATCTAAAGGATGAGAATGTACAGGTTATACAAAATGATCAGGGGCGTAGCAAGGAATTTTTTTGGGGGGTTATAATGTGATTTAGGGGTATAAATCTTAAAAAAACATTGAAAATCTTTAAAAACACATTAAAAGCTTTAATACCTTAAAGCTTTTATCCCGATACACCCCCTGTCGCTTCGCCCCTGAAAGTGATGCTGACCATTAGCATTGTAGTCTGGGTATAGAGGCCAGCAACACTTGTGGCTTCTCTGGTTAGATCAGGTTTGTGTATTTTCTTTCGTTTATAGGTAATTAGGCAAAAGAGAGACTATTTTTCTTATTGGCATTTAATTTCAATGTACTTGAAGGGCTTTTGTTATCTCAATGTACAGGTGGCATTCAACAAGGACACACAGACCGTGCAAGAGATTCCAGGCCGCGACTGGACTACTGTAACGGCCCGCGACAATAATCACAACCTTCTTCGCTATACCATAAAGGCTCTGTCACCAAATTCACATTATCAGCTGACAATCAGGGCTCGAAATGCGATTGGATGGTCACAGCCAGGCAAAGAATTTCTCTTCAGTACTACTGAAGGTGAGTGTAAACTCAAGATTTATGCGAAATATTTTAGCCTTATAGGCATGACTCTATGATGATATGAGAAACATTGCTTAGAACAGTAATGGAGTGATGTATATCAGGAAGAAAGAGAAATGGAAGAGTACCAAGGAGGATGCTATTGGACTGGATGCAGGGCTGTCATTTCATTGTTTTCCAGGGGGAGGCAAGACTTTCGACTGCAAGGCAGGAAGTATTTTTAAAATACCTATACAGTATGCAAATTGGTTTTTGTCCATAGTACATGCTACATACGATACTGCATAGTACATACCAGTGATTGTAATAAAATTATAAAACAATTGAGAACACAATGATTTTAAAAACACAAATTCGTGAAAAAATTTTCCCCCTAAAATTCAGGGGGTGGGCAACGGCCCCCCTGCATTGTCCCCCTGCACACCTCGAGTAACGTCCCTGACTGGATGATGAAGACAGATGCACAGCCTCACAAAACCTATGCAGAAATCAAGGAGGCAAAGGCCCAGAAAGGAATGGAAGCCATTCCTGAGCCGTGAAGCTGTCTCATAACAGAGAACTTGATGGCAATAATAATGTGATGTTCCACACTTATTTTGTGTGGATTGAAATAAATTCTGAGCGTTTGGGGCCGACATTTTATACTCTTTAATGAGCTGAGAGCATAGCATAGCCACATGCTGTTTGACACTTCCAACACTTATTCTTTTACCTTAGCTAAGCGCACATCACACCTCAATGATAGGGGGCAAAGGGCAGTCACCCTGGGCGCATAATTCCAAGTAAAAAATAAAAGTACCAAGTAATAGTAAATCATAAAATAGGCTGATATTGGAATGTGGAATAGGTTATGAGGGCCTTTTTTGCTTGTCATGATATTGTGGAGAGAAGTTGGAGATGCAATCCCTCTTTTGCCCCAGGTATTAGCAACCCACATTGCACCAATGGTAGATAATCAATCAATCAATCACTCAATCAATCAAATAAGTTTAAGTAGTAGAAGCTTTTATGAAATATGTAATAGGAACTTTTATGAAATTTTCTTGCATTTCCTTGCCAATAAAGAAAATAGAATTAATGTTTTGTTTTGTGATATTTGCTGGGAGAACACAATATATTGCTTTTGGTGATCGATGGGGAGCCTGGTTATGTAAAAATCTCAAAGTGAAATTCTATCCAGGGCTGTTAGCTTCAATGATAAAAACAATGTAATAATAATGATCCTACTACTACTACTACTACTACTACTACTACTACTACTACTACTACTACTACTACTACTACTACTACTACTACTACTACTACTACTACTGCTACTGCTACTACTGCTGCTGCTGCTGCTGCTGCTGCTGCTGCTACTACTACTACTACTACTACTACTACTACTACTACTACTACTACTACTACTACTACTACTACTACTACTACTAATAATAATAATAATAATAATAATAATAATAATAATAATAATAATAATAATAATAATAATAATAATAATAATAATAATAATAATAATAATAATAATAATAATAATAATGATCACTTTGTTTAACCAGATGGAGTAGTGCTGTAGTTGACCAAATGGCAGATGATGCTAATTTTGCATGATTCAGGTGCAATATATCTGAAGTAAACACATTTTTGTACAAATGTGTTGCTGTTTTGAGTCGGTTTTGAGGAACATTTTTTGAAACTGAGATGTTGTCTAGACCTAGTTTGCCATTAGCCATTGTTATAGGGGGCAGGTGTTCAGATTGAAATGTATTCAACTGCTTAGGATTTTAGGGGAAAGAAATTGATTACTGGTGATAAAAATGACTGGAATACTCATTAAGTTTAATGAAACCAATTAATATTTTTCTTCTTATTCTTGCACTTCTCAAGATATAGCTAAGTACTGTTATCATCGAACTCGCTTTGCATCTTGGAGTTTCAATTTTAAGATCGTTCTGAGTATGATATTCACTGGGTTTGACTGTATTGATGTATTTTGTTCCATCAAAAAATCTTAGCATTGCTAACTTATGCTAAGATTGACAAAGCCACTATTTAGAATTTAACTGGTTACTTGGTTTACTGTTTTCTGGGGAAAGGCCTTTAAGAAAACGATGAGAAAGGTTGAGTCAAACGTTTTATAATGTTTATGAAGACAAGATGCAGATGGAAAGAGATTCCGTGATAAAAGTCTTGTAGTTTAGAAATTTGAATCCAAATTCTGATGAGAAGGCTGATAAAGAGGACTTGGCCTAGTATACTGTATATTAAATTGTTGAGAATGAGAAAATTTCTTCCAAATGTTTAATAATAATAATAATAATAATAATAATAATAATATAATAATAATAATAATAATAATAATAATGTTAATAATGTTAATAATGTTAATAATGTTAATAATGTTAATAATGTTAATGTTAAAGTTGATAAAAATCTTAATAATAATAATAATAATAATAATAATAATAATAATAATAATAATAATAATAATAATAATAATAATAATAATAATAATTTAATAATGTTAATGTTTTTTAATAAGTCCTTCGGGAATGAAGTACCGAGGGCATAAAAAAATAATAATAGGGTTTAGAGTGGTTCAGTAGGATCTGCCCTGTGTGTGAGAACCACTATGTTCCACCCATCCATTCATTAACATTATAGACTTGCTGTGTAATCTCATTCATTGTCTTCTTGTCCTCTATCAGGTTTGTTCCTGTTTTCTCATTCTTGTGTCTTCTTGTCTTTGAGTCTACAATTTCAGTTTGCAATATTATTTTTTGCAAGTTTAGTATTGTTTGTAAATTTGATATATGCAGAATCGCTGATACATAAGCATTTTGATGTGGAGGTGTGCATGATATTGTCATGATAACATCTGATTGTATCTCCGTTTGATTGATAAATTCTAATATAGAAAATTAATAATTAACACTTAGTAGCTACCCAAGAACTCTGTGCCTTATTAACATATCTCGTGACTTTCTTGCTATGTTGCAAATGACGCTTTTTCAGTTGCTAAGCTTTGCTTGACAAGAGTTAATACATGTCTTGGTCTCGGTGAATGAACCTGTTATTATGTGCTATGTTCATGAGAATGGTTTTAATTGTGTGGGATGAATTTCTAAATTCCCATTTTTGTGCTTTGGTTTTCACATAATAGCCTAATACCTACAATCTGATAGAAAGTTAATGTATCAGTACAAGTGCCACCAGCCATTAATTTTCATTTAACCAGTTTCGGTGCATAAAAAGAGATTTATTTACTAGATAACCAAGATATTTAGCCGTTGGGGTGGCAACTTCTAATCATGGGGGCAACCATTTGTTGTTAGTTATGTAGTATTAAGTATAGGGTCTCAACAGGGGGCTACTGGGGGGCCAGGCACTCAATAGGGGACCCGGGCCTCTCTGTGGAGCCGCCACTGCATTTAGCACAAGATAAACACAGAAGTCAATGAAAATCTGAGTAGACCTGTAGCACGTGTAACAAAATAACGACGAAGCGCCATCTAGCGAATGTGTGGCCAGTATAAACACGCCGAAGCGCCACCTAGCGAATGCAGATGAACCATCCCGGGTGCCCTCTGAAGTCTTATGATTTTGGCTTGGAATCAGTTTTGCAGTCTCCTACTGACCAGCGGCGTAGCCAGGATTTTCCGAAGGGGGGGGTATGGTTCCCATCCACATGATTCCCAACTTTTGAAAATCCTGACAAGTAAAAAGAAGGGTCATCAGCAATTATTTTGCTCAGCAATTATTTTGCTTTAAAAAGTGGATTACTGTTGGATTATACTGTATATAAGTATATACGAGGCAGCACAACTACAGTATGTGTACAAAAAAATTGTTCAACAGCCAATGGGGTTTTAACCCCCAAAACACCCCCTTGGCTACGCCACTGCTACTCGTCTGATGTCTCTATTGACCTGGTCTATTATGAGCAAGATTTGGACACCCATTGATTGATGTCTTGGAGTATTAAAAATGGTGCTATAGAAGTACATAATTATTAATTACTATTATTTTATTGATGCCGAATGCTTGTTAGTGTCAATGGTATTTTCAAGTTATTTGTTCATCTTCTCTAGAATTGCTGACTGTTAGAATGGTAATTGCTTCTTGGTTTGTTTGAATTTCTCTGTCTTTTATTTGCGTTCGCCTCGCACCGCTACCTGCTTTTGCGTTATGGTGCGAATAAATCGGAAAAAGTCCGACGTTGGCTCGGTCGGCGGGATGTTACAGGGATGTCTGTCTCTCTTTTTCTTTCAGACCCTGGTACTCGTGGTGTAGGAAGCGCGGCCGCTTGTTGCAAGTCCTTTGGCCTGTTGTGGATATTGTCGGCGTTGGCTGCCACCCGGCTCTTCTAGACTTTATAGACTTAACTTAGACTGTTTTATTTGTCAACGACTTTTGTGATATATGCTTGCATGAAATGGTCTACAGTCTTGTGGGTTTGGAAGTAATGCATGGTTGTGCTTCTTATTCTTATTATCTGCTGACCGGTTTTTGGATTATGACTTTCTGTTTCGGTGTCAAAATCTTCGTGCTTTGTGGCGGGGGTTTTTGAGTGTGAATTTGTTTCTTTTTATCAGTTTTTTTCAATATTAACTTTTACTCGGTAGAAGGTTGACTTCTGCATGAGTAGTAGTTTTCTTTGTTCAGATATTGGAGCTTATCGAGTTTGCTTGAATTTTCTGTATACCGTAAAAATAATTTTTTAAGCTAATCTGAAATGGCTATAAAATGAGTGGTTAGGAGCATTAATGGAAAAATTTCTTTGATAAGTTATACAGCTTTCTCAGATTTTAAAAATTATATGTTTCTCTTTTCTGAATTTGTCTTTAGATATAGGCCCGCTGTACAGAAAGTGCGTGATTAAAACACGCGAAGGCAGCAAGAAAGTTTTCTTTTCTGCTGATAGCAACTTGAATTTCTTAACCCATTAAAAGTGCTAACAAGCAGTTCTTCTGGCTGTTTTCGCTTTTCAGATAATCATCAATTAAATAACTAGCTTCTATTATCTGAAAATTTTTATTCTGGATTCAGGTGAGGCCCATTTTATATCTTGGGTCCAGGGCCGCATAAGCATAAACTTCTTTTACGTCTCTAGGCTCGCCCCTCCCCCCACGTTTTTGAGAGGCTGTCATAGTGAAGGGAAGAGGTTTAGGGGCTGGGCTCCCCACTTTTTCATCCAAGTTTGCGTGTGTCCCAGGGTTTTGTCTTACATGGCTAAGCAAGAAATTCTACACTATATTCTCTGCTCTGTACTTTATTTTCACATTGATTGTAATTCTTATCTTGCAATTCTTAGCTTTTAAGTAATTTTGTAATGTAATTAAAACTGTATAAAGATTTCTAGCTGAAATAGTTGATCTTCTCATCAAATTGTTTCAAGACCATAAATGTTGAGACTCTCCCTCCCCACCACCACATGCATATGTCAAATCTACAAAATTCTCTGGATACACAAAATCTAAATTAAAATGCTTGTTATGTTGTTTTTCTTTCCATCTCTCATTCTCATCTATTACTCTAGCCATTGATTTGATCTTCTGCAGTCAGATTTGGAGCATTATTGGCTGATAACATTAATGTATTAGAAATAGTACTATTAAATATTCATTCTGATAATAATATATAATTTTAATACCAAGTTTAGAATTTAGTTTCAAAGATCTGTAGTGTCTGACTTGAAAATCTATGCTGAAATATTATAGTATACAATAATTTGTTTTGAGCAATCTATCTTTCTCTGACATACCGTAATTTTAGCTATTAATTTCTGAAATATGATTATGATATATTTTCTACCACCTTTTGGGAAATGTAATCCACCTACACATTTGAGTGATATCACCAAATTTGCACGGATGATGTTGTAAATATCCTTTGCAAGTTTTGATCTTGTAGATTCTTTCTGCTTAGGTGATTGTTGCCCTAACTGCTGCTCGAATTGGCACTATCTTCTTGTCTGTTGAAATGAAACTGCATTATGTTGTATTAGTTTAGGCTAGATTTACTTTGTAGCGTGTAGCACTTCTTGCTTTAATGTCTTCTTGGCCGATCTTTGTTCTTTTATGCTGGTATACAGAGTGGAATGTATCTTGAAATTGTATGGGTATGATCTCTGTTCATCAGAAGCTCTATTTTTCATGGGGAGCTTAATTTTTAAGCATGGTCAGCATAACTGTTTTTATTATTATTATTATTATTATTATTATTATTATGTAGTACCAGTAAGTAGAGAAGTCATTTAAGAAGTAGCGATCTCATCTGGTGCCATTTTTCTGACCAAAATAAAACCAATGGCTTCTATAGCGCCATTATAATAATGCACTGGGCATCAGTCAGTGGTCGCTTGAAATCTGATGATCAGGATCCTGTCTGTGTCAAATTCCAAGAGGTCAAGGGTCGAATTCCAGGAGATCGGGGGGGGGGGGGGTCAAATCTCAAGAGGCCAGTCTTAAATCGGTCTGTTCCAGTCAAGGGGCAGGCAGTGCCGCAGTAGTGATAGCAGTGGCGTTCCTAGGCGGGGGTGCGGACCGCACCGGGTGACACCCGGTAGAGGGGTGGCACCAAACAAAGAATTTTTTTGCTTGTCACGGCGTTTCAGAAGGGAGATAACCTTTTTTTGCTTGTCGCCACATTTTCGCACCGGGTGACACCAAGCCTAGGAACGCCACTGAGTGATATAGCATGTATTCAGTCTTTATCTAAAGGTAGTGATGCAAGTCAGTTGGCGGCACCTAAAGCAGGAAGTATACATTCCAGAGTCTGGGTCTGATGATCACTGGGAAGATTAACCCATCGAGAGCAGTCATGTTCCAAAGCACATAACAAAACACTCCAGAGATGGCAATGGGTCAATCAATGGTCATCGGTCAAATGAGTTAACCGATGGGTCGGTGTATCTTGACCAATAATTGACCCATCAGTTTTTAGGACTTCAGGTGCAGTTATGTGGTACGTCCATTGACGAAGAAATATTTGCAGTGCCATTTTTGCATCTACCCTATATTTAGCGATGATGTCATTCTTGTATAGTCGGACATACGGTAGTGCAGCACTGTTCTTGTGTTTCATCAAAACTCAACATTACTGTTGACTTGGTTAAACGGCCTTGAAAAATCATAATAGATATTTAATTTTCCAAGACACTGGGGTCATACATAGGTCAATGGTTCAACAGGTCACATGGGTCATGGATCATTTTGACTCTTTGAATGACCCCCTTCTTGCCATTTCTGAAGCACTCTGTTCTAGTAGAACTACAAAAAAAGATTTCTCTTGAGCTTCTCTTCAAACTCTTGAAATCAGGCTTCAATTTCATTAATTCAATTTACGAAGTTTACGTGTAAATAAAAATATAAATGTAAATTTACATGTTGTAAGCATGTACAAATAGCATTTACCGGTAGGTGAAGTCTGGAGGTGTTGTGGCGTAGTTTCGTTGATTAGCACTTTGTTCTTGTGGTATTACTGTAGCTGTTACCTCATAGTCTTGTCAGGATTTCAGTTGCTTAACTTTGCTGAGTGGACAGCTGTTGTGGACTGTGCATGGTGTGGACATGGTCAGGTACCGAACCAGATCCATACGCTCTGATTTCCAGTCTTCACTTTCAAAGACTTTAAATATTTTTCACCGAATCTAGTTACAGGCACATTTTCAAGAGACCAGCGAAAGCAGGTTCCAATATTTTGACTGCCACAAATTTTCTGATATATCAACGCTCACTTCCCTCCCTAAACACTTTTTGATAATCTAGTATTTTTTATGGTGTTCTGAATTCTGAAAAATTTGAAAACGAATCACTTTTCTTGATTGAATTTTTAACATTTCTTCAGCTTAGAATCAAGTTGTGACTCACAATTTGTAAGGATTTAAAATTTTCAATCAAGTTACAATATGTTTTGCACTGATTTGATATTATTGAAGTGCCAGTTGATGACACAGACAGTTTTGCATGCGATTGTACAGAAACTGACTTAACTTTGATATGTAGAGTGTATACTAATTATCGTCTTAATATTCTTTGTATGTATGTATCTACGTATGTATGCATGTATGTATGTGTGTGTGTGCTTGTGTGTGTGTGTGTGTACATACTGTATATGGTTGATATCCTGGTTATGTTGTGATTTTTTTAGATGCTATGTTGTTTTATTAAAGCTTTTTGTGTTGAGTGTTCAGGGGATGCATGCTTTCTGTACTTGTCCATCCTATTTTGGTTGGGTCATTGATGTACCTTGTGACAGTGGGGTGTCAATAGCTGCTGTACCACGTAGATGTACTTTTAATTGTGACCATTGGCAGGGTATTGCTTTTAGACCCAGATCGGCTTCAGTTGTCCTACGTGTAGTCACTGCTTTGGTTTTTATACTTTCTACAGGGTGGCACAAAAAAACCGAACTATTTTAAATTCCAAACTTAAATGTGACTAGTCCGGTTTTTTTTGCGCCACCCTCTACGTTACTGGTTGATTTTTGGGAGATTCTTTTCTTGTTTGTTTATTTATTTATTTATTTATTGTGTTTTTTATTTTTGTTTGTCTGAGGCAGTTTTTTACGTTAGCATCGCCATATTTTGGTTCTGTTTGCATGGCAGCGCATATTGATTTCCGTTACCTTATGTTGCGTCGTGATTGGTATTAACTGTTTAGATCCCAGCGCTGATTCCCCATCCACGCCCGACGAAGACACTGCAACCGTGATTGCTTTGACCATCAGGGGTCGAGAAGAGAAAGAAAGAGAAGGAGGTACATTCTTTGGAGTATTTTCATTGGTCGGTCACATGCCCTTCTAGTGGCATAAATTATTCTCTAGAATTAACGTGCTACACTTCGAAAATTACCAGCATTACATATAATTTACATCGATTGGTCTAACGTAGTCTGCTACTTTTAGATCTTTAAATGATCTTATGTACAGGGTGGTGCAAAAAAACCGACTATATTAAATGCAAACCTAAATGTGGCTAGTCCGGTTTTTTTGCGCCACCCTGTATTTCGTTATTATATTTCTTATATGTTCTAATCTAAAGCTATCGTCGTTGCTTGTAAGTTGACTTGCATGGCTTGTTAGTAAGGAATGATGCGAGAATTTCATCTTAGATATTTAAGGGAGTATGAATGAGTTGTGAAATAAATATCTTACTTTTTTCTTTGATTGCATTTCATTTATTAAGTCAAATACAGACAAATGCAGTCTATGGAAGTAATGATCTCCTTTGCCCATTCATTTGCTATGTAGACCCCGTGCTTTTCATTGTTTTGATGATCTGGCAGTAATCACCAGTAATCAAGCTAGTGATGTGATGACCACTAAGGGACTGTCCATTAATTATGTCAACAATTTTTGGACAATTTTTGACCTATTCCCCTCTTGTCAACAATTGTCAACTTTCAGTGACCCCCTATAATTATGTCAAAAACTTTTGACCACCCTAAGATCAGTGACTGGTCCCCCTAAAAAGTTTTAAAGGCTATTATTTTTTGTGCAGGGTTGACCTTTTCCTTTTTCATCAAGTGTCAAAATGATTACTTTTTTGCTTGTCATGCTTTTCTTCATTGTAATAAATACTATTCTATGAAATTTCCTATTTTGGGGTTATTTGTAAAAAGTGAAATTGTTGACGTCAATTTCTTTTGATGACCCCTCACATGTCTGCAACTGTCAAACTTTTTCAAACCCCTCCCCTGGTTTGTTGATGTAATTAATGGACAGCCCCTAAGTCATTCTCTGCACAAGTTCACATTGGGCTTCCACTCACTCACTTACATTACTTCATTGAGTTTACATTTACATTGTTTCATAATGTTTTTTCTGGACTCTTGGTGCTTAAAATTATGTGATTGGTTTATTGGAGACCGGTTGTCTAAGGAATAAGCAAAGACTAATAGTTTAAGAATTGTTAAAACAATGACTAATAGTTTTGACGTTGTGAAAGTATGGACTAATACAGGGTTTCCCAAACATTTTGGAACTACAACCCACTTCAGCGGTTTTGTAACGTGCTGCGACCTTAATAACAATATAAGGGGCTGTCCATTAATTATGTCAACAATTTTTTGGCAATTTTTGACCCCCTCCTCTTGTCAACAACTGTCAACTTTCACTTAACCCCCCCCCCTATAATTACATCAAAAACTTTTGACCCCCCCAAGATCAATGACAGGTCCCAATAAGTGGCAATAACAAGGTTATAATTTTTTGTGGTGATGACCATGTTTTTCCTTTCTTGCTCATCGAGTGTCAAAATGTGGTGGTGATGACCTTTTTTTCCATGCTTTTTTCCATTGTATTAAGTAGTATTCCATGAAATTTCCTATTTTTGATTATTTGTAAAAAGTGAAATTGTTGATGTCAACTTCTCTTGACCCCCATCCCCTGTCAACAACTGTCAAACTTTTTCAAACCCATCCTCCCCCTAAATTGTTGAAGTAATTAATGGACAGCCCCTAATATTAATAACATGTAAAATTTTTATTTTTAAATGCATTACGCCATCTAGCGAACGTTGGTAGAAAGGAAACTTTTGAGTTTTGAATAAATGGCAAAACAAAAGCTATGATTCAATTCGAATGAAAGTATGGCAAATATATTATCATAATTATTCAAATTTTTCCAAATAAGACAAAAAAGATAAATAGATATTGAAATTTCTTGAAAATTATCTTTTTTAAACTTTACCAGGAACATACCTTTGTTACGCGTCTTAAAAATCCTATGAGTATGGCAAAATCGCTTAATTAACTGTAGTTCAGTGGCTAAAGTCCATAAAAGCCAAGAATTGTTCACTTCTGGATAAAAGCATGCCACTTGGCACAGTTATAGGGTACATGGCCCTGAACAATTTCCCCAAAGGATGCACAAGTTTTTGTTATCTCTTACCATGCAATTTGGCACCATAAATTTTCTTGATAATTTGTAAAAAAAATTCCGCTTGAGCTGCAGTACGTAGACAAATGACAATCGATACAGTGCCAAATAAACAATACTAAGTAATAATTGTGCTTATAGAGTGTACAGATATGAATATTATCATTTCATTTTTTTTTTCCAAAACTAAAAATACTAAAAGGGTAATTCCGTTCAAATCAACACTCTTTTGAATAAAATCGGACGTCACCATCTCAGATTGTGATGAAAACTGGCACAATTGTTCATCCCCATGAGTAATGTTGTCAATTCCATTCTCTGTAGATTAAAAATGTCCTTTAAAATGTTCAATTTACGCAATAGAAATTACCACAGGGAAAATTCTGAATGCCAAGCAATTTTGATCTACAAGAGATAGTGGCCTAATTTTTGAAAAAAACTTGATTAGCAGGTGCTCTTCACTTCTCTGTCAAAAGTGCTAGCCATTCACAAGTCTTCCAATACCATTCCCTGTAGTTTAAAAATGTCCTTTAAAATGTCCAATTCAATTAGAGAATAAATGGCAAAATTCTGAATGCCAAGCAATTTTGATCTACAAGAGATAGTGGCCTAATTTTTTTAAAACTTGATTAGCAGGTGCTCTTCACTTCTCTGTCAAAAGTGCTAGCCATTCACAAGTCTTCCAATACCATTCTCTGTAGTTTAAAAATGTCCTTTAAAATGTCCAATTTACGCATTAGAGAATACCACAGGCAAAATTCTGAATACCAAGCACATTTGATCTACAAGAGATAGTGCCCTAATTTTTGAAAAAACTTTATTAGCAAGTGCTCTTCACTTCTCTGTCAAAAATTCTAGCCATTCACACGTCTGCCAATACCATTTCTGTAGTTTAAAAATGTCCTTTAAAATGTCCAATTCACGATTAGAGAATACCACAGGAAAATTCTGAATGCCAAGCAATTTTGATCTACAAGAGATAGTGGCCTAATTTTTTTAAAACTTGATTAGCAAGTGCTCTGAAAATGCTAGCCATTCACACGTCTGCCAATACCATTCTCTGTAGTTTAAAAATGTCCTTTAAAATGTCCAATTCACGCATTAGAGAATACCACAGGCAAAATTCTGAATGCCAAGCAATTTTGATCTACAAGAGATAGTGGCCTAATTTTTGAAAAAAACTTGATTAGCAGGTGCTCTTCACTTCTCTGTCAAAAGTGCTAGCCATTCACAAGTCTTCCAATACCATTCCCTGTAGTTTAAAAATGTCCTTTAAAAGGTCCAATTTACGCATTAGAGAATACCACAGGCAAAATTCTGAATACCAAGCACATTTGATCTACAAGAGATAGTGCCCTAATTTTTGAAAAAACTTTATTAGCAAGTGCTCTTCACTTCTCTGTCAAAAGTGCTAGCCATTCACACGTCTGCCAATACCATTCTCTGTAGTTTAAAAATGTCCTTTAAAATGTCCAATTCACGCATTAGAGAATACCACAGGCAAAATTCTGAATGCCAAGCAATTTTGATCTACAAGAGATAGTGGCCTTTTTTGAAAAAAAAACTTGATTAGCAGGTGCTCTTCACTTCTCTGTCAAAAGTGCTAGCCATTCACAAGTCTTCCAATACCATTCCCTGTAGTTTAAAAATGTCCTTTAAAATGTCCAATTCACGCATTAGAGAATACCACAGGCAAAATTCTGAGTGCCAAGCAATTTTGATCTACAAGAGATAGTGGCCTAATTTTTTTAAAAACTTGATTAGCAGGTGCTCTTCACTTCTCTGTCAAAAGTGCTAGCCATTCACAAGTCTTCCAATACCATTCCCTGTAGTTTAAAAATGTCCTTTAAAATGTCCAATTTACGCATTAGAGAATACCACAGGCAAAATTCTGAATACCAAGCACATTTGATCTACAAGAGATAGTGCCCTAATTTTTGAAAAAACTTTATTAGCAAGTGCTCTTCACTTCTCTGTCAAAAATTCTAGCCATTCACACGTCTGCCAATACCATTCTCTGTAGTTTAAAAATGTCCTTTAAAATGTCCAATTCACGCATTAGAGAATACCACAGGGAAAATTCTGAATGCCAAGCAATTTTGATCTACAAGAGATAGTGGCCTAATTTTTTTAAAACTTGATTAGCAAGTGCTCTTCACTTCTCTGTCAAAAGTGCTAGCCATTCACACGTCTGCCAATACCATTCTCTGTAGTTTAAAAATGTCCTTTAAAATGTCCAATTCACGTTAGAAATACCACAGGCAAAATTCTGAATGCCAAGCAATTTTGATCTACAAGAGATAGTGGCCTAATTTTTGAAAAAAACTTGATTAGCAGGTGCTCTTCACTTCTCTGTCAAAAGTGCTAGCCATTCACAAGTCTTCCAATACCATTCCCTGTAGTTTAAAAATGTCCTTTAAAAGGTCCAATTTACGCATTAGAGAATACCACAGGCAAAATTCTGAATACCAAGCACATTTGATCTACAAGAGATAGTGCCCTAATTTTTGAAAAAACTTTATTAGCAAGTGCTCTTCACTTCTCTGTCAAAAGTGCTAGCCATTCACACGTCTGCCAATACCATTCTCTGTAGTTTAAAAATGTCCTTTAAAATGTCCAATTCACGCATTAGAGAATACCACAGGCAAAATTCTGAATGCCAAGCAATTTTGATCTACAAGAGATAGTGGCCTAATTTTTGAAAAAAACTTGATTAGCAGGTGCTCTTCACTTCTCTGTCAAAAGTGCTAGCCATTCACAAGTCTTCCAATACCATTCCCTGTAGTTTAAAAATGTCCTTTAAAATGTCCAATTTAAGAGAATACCACAGGCAAAATTCTGAATGCAAGCAATTTTGATCTACAAGAGATAGTGGCCTAATTTTTTTAAAAAAAAATCACTTCTCTGTCAAATGTTCTTTCTGCCAATACCATTCTCTGTAGTTTAAAAATGTTCTTAAAAATGTCCAATTTACGCATTAGAGAATACCACAGGCAAAATTCTGAATGCCAAGCACTTTTGATATAAAACTACAGAGAATGGTATTGGCAGACGTGTGAATGGCTAGCACTTTTGATTTCCCTACCCTATCCCAAGGGGTACCCCTACCCCTAGCCCTATGGGTACCACTACCCCTAAGGGTACCCCTACCCCTACCCTAACCCCTAGGGTACCCATTCTTCTACCCCCTAGGGTACCCTACCCTAAGTTTATTCAATGCCTCTGGACAGAATGTTACTAAATTATAAGAAGTGTCAATGTTCAAAATTTCATGCTTTTATCCACAAAATGAACAATCATACGGCTTATCAACTGTACTACTGGCAGCTCTTTTCAAGTGTCATCAAGAACCTCCCTATTGTTACTGGACTTTCAGAGCAAAATGGTCGGAATACGCTTTCTTGCGTTCTTGTGAAATAAGATTAATTTTAAAAGTACTAAAAGCTAGGGTTTCCCAAACTTTATGGAACTGTGCGATTCACATCAGTGGCGTTGTAACATGCCATGACCCTGCAAACTTATTGTCCACTAAAATTGGATAAAAGTTTCATTAAACACTAATCATTTTAATATAAGCTGTGTATGGAGGATTGTAAGCATGTAAATTTCTTAAAACCTAAGCCTACTTGCAATTTTCAAGGCTTGTTACATTGTGGTATTGGTTAGAAAATGACACATTGAATCTAATTTTGCACTACCTCGTGACCCACTAAACTGAGCCTTGCGACCCACTTTTGGGTCATCACCCACAGTTTGGGAAACACTGGACTAATAGATTAGAGTTGTGAAAGCTTAGACTAATAGTTTTAGTATTGGAAAAAACTAATAGTGACTAAAATTGAAGAAGATTTTACAAAGGTTTCTCAAAATATTGAAACATGTCCCAGTATTTTGGTTGCAATTTTAGAAATATGCGGAAGGTATAATTTTCGACGTCTACTTTTTGTAGCTCTTTATCAAAGCCAAGAGTATCTTCTGGCACAGATGTGTGAATTTTGTGCCTTGTTTTGAAACTGAGTGATTGCTTGATTGACCGTTTGATTGATTGAGTTTTGCTTGAACGTGCCGTCAGTGCAGTTTATGTTAGCCAATGGTGAGAACATCTTGGACTTTGAATTGTCAGGATCTGGGATAAGCTTTGTGGCTTACTAAAGATGTGCGTTGGATAAAAAAATTGATCCAAGAAGGTTAAATCAGAGGCTGCAGTTATCGTTGATTTGCATCGTGGCCCACGATTGTGTGCTGAATCCGGGATAATTTTTATGCCTACATGTATAGAGATCAAGTGATTGGCATAGTTGGTGCATTTCTAGTGGCTTAAAAGTTTGTTATCCATGTTGAAAGTTGTTTACTTAACAGCAGTTACAATGCTTAGGGGTATAGCGACGGGTAGCTATATCGGTATATATACCCCCTCAAAAAAGAGGCTACCTTAAAGTTTTTAATGTGTTTTTAAGATTTTCAAAGTTTTTTAAAGATTTATACCCCACCCCACCCCAATCGCATTATACCCCCAATCAATTTCCTGGCTATGCCTATGACTATACTTCAATAGATTGCTTGACAAAATGGTTGTAGAATGTTATGTTTTGATGGTCATAACAACTGACATCATTACAAATTTGTTTGTTTTGTTAAGTGTTAAAGTTTGGACTCTTCTGATTGATGAAGTTAATTGATAATATTGCAAATGCTTCTAATGCAGTTTATAGTTACCCGGGTGTTAAGATTTCACATGATGCAGAATTGATGGCAGATGTTGAATGAGTGTTTGTGGCACTATATAGAAATGTTGTGGCAATATAGAAAAATGTCTTTATTCTATCTGCTATCACTGAAATTGCACCTAATCTAAAGTAAAACTTATATAGTGCCACTTCATAATGCATAGAATCATGAGCCAATCATAGACAAAATCACAATTGCACAAGTATATTATTTTGATAGCCACTATTAGACCATAGTTTTTTCACTGTATAACAAATTTCTGGTGTGCATGCACACTTGCATGATGCACACCAGAAATTTGTTATACAGTGAAAAATATATAAAATGTTGATTTTGCATGTTGATTTATATATATATATATATATATATATATATATATATATATATATATATATAAGAGTGACTCTAAAACCAGGAGTGCCTCTGAATAGAAATATAATAGGTCATTTATTGCATATATAAGTCATTTATTGCATTACATTATTCTGAAATATCCATTGCAGTTTGCTTTCCTTGTACATTGCTTACTTTCTTTTAAAAGCAGTAGCTGGACTACCCAACCTTAAAATTGTTACCTTTAGTTTACCTCCAAGGTATCTAAGCAGAATGAGCCTGTTTACCATATGATGCTATCTCAGCCAGCAGTATGAATACATTTGAGTTGGATTAATGGATTAAGAGTGGAATGGGAAGAGGCCAACACAGCAGCAGCAGTAGTAGTAGCAGCAGTAGTAGTAGTAGTAGTAGCAGCAGCAGCAGTGTAGTAGTAGTAGTAGTAGTAGTAGTAGTAGTAGTGCAGTAGTAGTAGTAGTGCAGCAGCAGTGCAGCAGCAGCAGCAGCAGCAGCAGCAGTAGCAGCAGTAGTAGTAGTGGTGGCAGCAGCAGCAGTGGTAGTGGTGGTGGTAGTAGTGGTAGGTAGTAGTAAGTGGCAGTAGTAGTAGCAGTAGTAGTAGTGGCAGGTAGTAGTGTGGCAGTAGTAGTGGCAGTAGTGGTAGTAGTAGTAGTAGTAGTAGTAGTAGTAGTAGTAGTAGTAGTAGTAGTAGTAGTAGTAGTAATAATAATAACTGTATTGTAAGTGGTTTAGTAGGATTTCTCCTGTCTTGAAAACCACTGTCTCTCTTTAAATCCCTCTCTTCAAACTTCTCTTTGTCCACTACCACTGCTACTTTTGATTGGACAAAAACAATAGTAGCACAATTACCATAATACAATGTCAGCACAACACACGTTAAATTTTTTGAGACTTTAAATAGGTTTAATATGTAATTGCTTTATCTAATATACCATTGTACATACAGTAAGTCACTTGGTGCTCTTGATTAATATGCAATAATGAATTTCAATAGCTTAAGAGAAAAATTAAGCAATATTCCTTGTAAGACCTCTAATCAGATTGTCTTACAATGAGTTTACCAGTGCAACCTCAAGTATCGTAACCCCTTTTTGAAATTTTAGTGAAGAAATGTGCATCTCACTTCATCACACATCATTTGTATGCTGTATGTATTAATGTTATGTCTGTATGAATTTTATTGACAGTTCATCTTGATTACATGAAAGGCTTTGAATTAGTTGATGCTTTTATTGTTTTTATTGTTTTTTTGGTGATGCAGGTGATTCAGCGGCCAGTTCTCAACAGGCAGCAGTGGGAGCGGGTGCCGTTGTCGGCATTGTCTTCGCAGTTTTCATCGTCCTTCTCGTTATCGTGGATGTATCCTGCTTTTTCATCAATAACTGTGGTGTGACGAGTTTCCTCTGTGCAAGATTCTGCAAAAACACGCAGTCAAAGGAAAAGGCGATGGAAGAAGGCAAAAGGTATTTTGTCCTTTGCTACCAATGTGCCAGGTCTTTGTCAGCGTTGAAAGATTCTGGTGTGTTTTTTGTTAATGTTTTCAATTGTTCTGCAATAATTAATTAATAAGCAGTTTGCATGGAAAAATTTTTGTCCTGCCTATTTTAGTATTCCATGATCGGAATTCACACGACCTGTATGGGTGATTTAACATAGAATTACAGTAGAATTTCATTAAGTAGTAGTAGTAGTAGTAGTAGTAGTAGTAGTAGTAGTAGTAGTAGTAGTAGTAGTAGTAGTAGTAGGGGCCTAGTAGTAGTAAACTTCTTTGGCGCCATTGTAGTAGTACATCAGCACAGTGGCGGCTCTAGGATTTGGCAAGTGGGGGCCGTTGGGGGCAACTTCTAATCATGGGGGCCAACCATTTGTTGTTTAATGTATGTAGCATTAAGTATAGGGTTCCAACTGGGGGCCCACTGGGGGCCAGGGCTCTCAATATGGGGCACTTCAGGCCCCCGGTAAATCAGCACCAGTCAATGGTTGCTTCAAAAAATTCAGTCATGATCTTGTCCATAGCGATTTGAGGTTGAAATCCAGAGGTCAGTCCATGCTTCCAGATTTCGGTTAAGGAGGATATGCAACCAGGAATAGATGTGTTTTTAGTCCAGACCTGAAGATAGTAAGACATTCAGTGTGGCAGACCTGTATCAGCAGAGAGTTCCAAAGTCTGGGTCTGACAGACCCCTAAGAATAACTTACTTAGTGAATCTGTACAGTTTTGTGTGTTGTATTGGAGGTATGTTAGATCTAACACCATCTATAGCCCATCACACAGGACCATACATTGCAGTACGTTATAGCCGAGTATGCGTTATAATCGAGCCCGTTATAATGAGGATCTACTGTACCTTCTTGTTGCTCTTGGTCTGTTTGCTTGTGCTGCCATCTTTCCGCAGCAGTGAGATAGTTAAGCAGCCTCTTCCTGATGATGCGAATGTTGTATCGGTTTCTGAGATTGGAGTTGAGAAATTCGCTGACAGGGAAGAACAAGGGTAAGTTGCAACAACGCGCAGCACATCGGAAATGTCGGCAGCTTTCGTCCTTCTGTCGGTGTTGTGTCAGTGAATGGATCCACAGTGGATGGAGCATGTGCTATTTTAAGATGATCTCCATTGTGAAAAGTTGAAAACCTTTCAGAAAATTCTGGCCAAATAATTAATTTATTTGAGAAATTGTGGGTTTTTTCCCACATGTCTTTACTATCGTATTTTCTCAGTTTTGTGACAGTGTTTGCCCAGACTGGAGACTACATGTTGCATGCTTTCTAATTTATGTGCCACATTTTGATCAGTTGTCTTAATGTTGTGTTTAATTTGCAAAAGAGTCTGCAATTCTGTTAAATAAATCGAGGTTATAAACTGTCAAAGTGAGTAAGTACATGACAACAACAGTTTTACAAAACTTAGCATTATTGAAAGCTGCTTAGGAGTCATCACTGCCTGTGTGAAAGCCACTAGGGGCGCTAACGGGGCTTGAACCCGCTCCGTCAGCCTGCCGCTCCAGTGCGTAACCCACGCTGCCATCTTACAGTCAACCAGAGAATTTTAAATGCTAATATTAGAAGAGTTCACATCGATTTTGAATGCAGAAGTTGGCCAGGCTGGACTGTTTAATATACCCGGTACGCATGCAGTTAGAAGACATGGTAATGTTTCTGTAACATTCGAGTTTTGAATTTATTTTGAGTTTTTCATGGTTTATTGGTTCTGTTTGCTCATGCCTTCAGCTAGATTTTCAGTATTTAAAGCGATATAGTATTGTGTTTAGTATTGTTATGTTGTTTTTTTATTTGTATGTTACTAAGCACAAGTACTATTTATATTCAGCCAAATTTAGATTGATTTCAATTGGCTAGTGCTTCTGTGTGTACCATGGTACTGAAAGTTGAGAGAAGACCTGTAATAGAGGGAGTGAGAGAGGGACTGAACGAGAGACAGAGACAGACATGCAGACAGACAGATCTAGCAAATGTACTTTGTACTTTCTATGCCTAGGGCAAACTTGGTCTAATTCTTACCTTATATTGTGCAATAGTATATTGACCTATTTTTGCCTTTTTGATGTAATAATAATAATAATAATAATAATAATAATAATAATAATAATAATAATGCACTTCTATATATGTAATAATACCATAATGCACCATGTACATGTACCATATGCACTTGTACCATGTTCTTCTATGGCACATGTACCATCAATTTATACCCAAGGATATCAATCGATGGTACTTGAAATCCATCTGCAAAAGACCGGGTCATTCCAGGGATCAGTCAGAGGGAAAGAGCAAGACCGTCTCTCTAGGTTACCACATTCACTGCTGAACCTGGCAATAGGTTAAGCCTGGGCTTAAGCAAACTGGCCTCTATGAGTCTGAAATGTCCAACTACCTATCGCCAACCGTAGCTTCCTATCTTCGGTCCTTGAGAAGGTTGTCATTCCTCAGTTCCTTTCATATCACGAAGCCATTGATCGACTTGCTGCTGAGATTTCATTCTGGCAGGGATATTTTTACACCCCCCTAACACCTCCCAACACTCCCAATTTGAGACCCACACCCTCCCCAACATCCCCTAATCTCAGCTATGGGATGACCCTTTTTGTTTGTCTGACTTTTTTGGCAGGGGACCCCAGAATTTACCAACCCCACCCCCCCCAAATTGATAATCCTAGAAATAACCCTGCACTCTGGTTTCCATTGCCTCACACTCCTCTGAGACTCTCCTTATGCATATTTTCTCTGATCTCCATAGGACCACTGCATGTGGTCGGAAGTCACTCTTCTTCCATTATTTGACGTTACTGATACTGACGATTTGACACGGTTGACTTGGATCGGTGACTATACCGGGATCGAGTCATGGTTCCGGCGGACAACCAAGCCGTTCATCACTTAGGCATTGATAAATTGCTAGCAGCAACTACAACCAATTATAAAATTGATTCAATGTGTGACTGAAGCCAATGAGGACATATTGCACAATAGGTGTATAGATATGCAAATATTTAAGAAAATTGAATACATTTTCTGATGAAACCCATATTTTGTTTGTCCCCATCTTCATTGCATCAAATCCTACTAGAATAGTCAATATGACCTGTCTCGATTTTGCTCTACAGCTGTTCGAAATGGTACACCTCTCACTTTTATTGCAATTTATTCATGATGTAGTACGCAGCGAGCGCAAGGATTAAGCCTCAAAGGTAAAATGCGGGTCTAGAGAATGCAATGGCAAACTATTCTAGATTAGTGATGTAAGCCACCTGTGTTGCTACTTGCCTCAGAAACCAGAGATCAGTGCCAACCCCAACTCTCGCTCGAGTACAGGACTGCCTTTGCCTTTTGTATTGTATGGAAGCAGGAACGCACAGATAGATTTCTTATTCATGCTGGTCTTATTGTGTTGGCAGGAATCAATTGAACCAGGTGCCCGAGGAACAAGACGAGGATTTGAAACAACCTTTACATGAAAAGAGTCGCTCGAAAGATCAGAAAGTATAATAACATTATGGTCATCGTTGTTCGTATAATTCACGTTCCAATCGAGAAGTAAGTAAGTAAGTAAGCAAAATCTCGTTAACTTCTATAGCGCTTTCAAAAGAAGCACCGAAGTAGCTCTTTATTCCTATGCAAGAATCTTAACACTTGTCATGTGAGAAATGAATTTCAAGATGTGAAAGGGTTTTCTATTCAAAGATTTTTGGGTTCCATAAGCAAATGGCAGGGTGGGTGAGTCTGAGGCATTATGATTGGAGGATGGGTTGTGGGAGTGTGAGAGTTGTAATATGTGTCACAGGACACAAGGGATGGACCATTGCTTTATTGCTGTAATTTGGGGAAATTTTTGTGAGCATCTTTAGCAAATAAAAATTTGAAATTGTGGAGGGTCTTTTTGGAAAAATTTGGAGCATTATTATGAAATGGCGACTCAGGTTTATTTGAACCTTTATGTGTGGAGGGTGGGTTGAGAAATAGTGATAGATGGCTGGGGCCAAGATTTTTACTGCTGATTGGCATTGAAATGGTTTTTGTTGTTTCCTTTCTTTTCCTATTTTCCATCTGATAAAGGTTGGTCCTTGTCCTTGTCCTTGATACTTGCCCTTTAGGTCCTTGAGGTCAGTCTCTGTGGTCTTTATGCTTAGGGAGTCAGTCCTTGTCCTTGGGGTCCAGTCCTTGTCCTTAGGGATCAGTCCTTGTCCTTGGGGGTCAGTCCTTGTTCTTGAGGGATTAGTCCTTATCCTTGGGGATCCGTCCTGTCCTTGTCCTTGGGAGATCAGCCCTTGTTCTTGGAGGATCAGTCCTTGTTCTTGGGGAATCAGTACTTGTCCTTGAGGATCAGTCCTTGTTCTTGAGGGATTAGTCCTTATCCTTGGGGATCAGTCCTTGTTCTTGGGGGATCCGTCCTGCCCTTGTCCCTGGGAGATCAGTCCTTGTTCTTGGAGGATCAGTCCTTGTTCTTGGGGAATCAGTACTTGTCCTTGAGGATCAGTCCTTGTTCTTGAGGGATTAGTCCTTATCCTTGGGGATCAGTCCTTGTTCTTGGGGGATCCGTCCTGCCCTTGTCCCTGGGAGATCAGTCCTTGTTCTTTGAGGATCAGTCCTTGTTCTTGGGGAATCACTACTTGTCCTTGAGGATCAGTCCTTGTCCTTGTCCTATGGGTAATCAGTCCTTGTCATTGGGGTTCAGTCCTTGTCAACGTCCCTGATGATATTGACAAAAAGCTTGGCCTCTAAATGTTGTGCGTCTGTTTTTTCTGATTTCCAGGTGATTGACAGTGATGAAGTGCTGCTTGCCAAGAAACCTGACACCACCACCACCGCTGCCACCACTGAGACGGTGTGATCGGGCACTCCTTACTTTGAGAATCTCGTCAGAGCCATTTGGTTCACTTACACGATATTAGTGTTGTCAATCGTGATAGTTGTCTTTGTAATTTAGAATTTGTTTTTAAAATATTGACAGAACAGTCAATTTATTCGTAATGATCAAGATAATACTTCCAGCCGTTCATTTTCTCCGTATTTTCTGGGATTTTGAGCTGGATGTTTGATGCTAATATGGTTTTCAGGTTTTGCTGGTCATGTATCCTGCCAAGTTACATGGATAAGTCTGTATCGGTGATTTGTAGCCAAAGTTTTTTCATTTTCCATCCACGTGTATTTCAAGTGATGAGTGTTTTCGGACAATGTTAAGATGCCATGATAAGCTGTGATGATGTTGCTGCTGCTGATGGTATTGGTGGTGGTGGTGTGGTGATGATGGTGGTGATGAAGATATGGAAACTTTTTTGTATTGTGTCAGTGCGAATGATGAAAACATGCATGCCATCTGCTATTGCCACTTCAAGAGCACACCTCCGTTTAAACCAGCTATTGTGATTTTCCTATCTTAACTTTGTTTGCAATTTTGCAGAAACGCTAAATTGTCGTTCTGAGTACATGTATATTTCGGTGAAATGATGAGATTTTAACAAGTCCACGTCAGACTTTGAGGTGTAGTAGAATTTGTCTCTATATTTTGACTTACATGGAGAGTTGGTTTTACTAGATTTTTGCATGTGTTTACCGACTTATATGCATTTGCCATGTACCAAATGCACAGATTAACCAGAATGGGCTTTAAAATATGGTGCTTATGAATCCAGTAGCAACAATAACACCAGTTCTTATATCAAGAATTTGTATATCTTGTCATTCCTACACATTGTCATGTTGATGCATGTAGTCATTATGCTTTACTCTTTTTTGTATTTTATTTCATCAAGATTTGTTGAAATTTACAAACCTAAACTTCCAATTTCTTCTTTTGTAATTTTTGAATCTTGAAAGTGGTTTAGCGATGTCAATTAATTTTGTAAAACTATGACTTCGATTTAATATATTGTTGCTTTGATGGAGTTGCTTCTATATTGCTGCCAATGTTTACCGGTACTGGTACTACTGCATGTGACGATTGTATAGTATACTACGCGAATTTCTAATTTCTAATCAGGCATAAACGACATTATGTGTACTTGGGTGTGCCTGCCAGTGGCATAGCCAGGATTCCAGAATAGGGGGGACACATTGACATTTTCGGCCCAAAAGTCTTGACAAGAAAAAAAAGAGGTAATAAAAGGCACCTACTCTGAAGTCTGGCTCGTCCTCGATCCGATCCTACCCCCTCCCCCAACTACTCGCAGATTTTGGGCGAGTCTCACGACCGGGCCCAAATAGGGGGCCCGGGGCCCCGTGGCTACGTCGATGGTGCCTGCTCAGTGTGTTTCGATTGGGTGGAATGAAGCTTCAGCAAGACAGGTATTCATTTCTGTTGGATTGGCGGAAGATCTCTGTTGCGCTTCAGGTGACCGTGCATGCATTTTCACATTTTCTTATTACCTAGTTAATAATTAATAATTAATTAATGCCTGTGACTATTTATTGACTGCAGTGGCTGCTGCTGTCTCTTTGATTTACTATCTTCATTCTATTTCAGCTTTTGAAAGAGAATTTTCGTCGTAAATGCTTGCTTACTGTATATTAGGCCATTGCTATATTGTCATTCTATTCACAGTTTTATAGGCCCATACATACATTTATATACATATAATATGTACATATATATATATACATATATATATATATATATATATATATATATGTACATATACTGTATATATATGTATATATAAATATGCATATTTGTTCAGTGTTTGATTTGCTAAAAGCATGCTGGGGGCTTATTTGCTGGTAAGCAAAATAATGTGTTGGTCCTACTCCCGATGAGTTTAAAATTTGTCCCCAGGCCTAGAATTTTCATAAACAGTATTATTGTCCACAGCCTAGATAGGTTGAGGGGGATTGTGATGGGGAATGTCAGTCATACTGCTTATATCTTTGTTTTTTCTCTGAGATTATAAACTGCATTGACTGATCTTGCAGTACTGTGTGTACATTATCTTTGCAGTGTCTGCAAACTGTTCTCCTTTTCCTCATGGTTTTTTTTTGGGGGGGGGGCTGTGACCCTTCTTGTCTTGGTGCTTTTCTTTCCCCAGAAAGTCAAACCCTTTTTGTTGTTGTGTTGCTTTGTAGAGATGCTTTTGTTGTCGGGTCGTGTTAATTTTTTTCTTTGAGATTTTCTGAATCGGGTTTTCAGATTATTTTTCTGCAATGAGTTCTGTGTGACCGAAGCCATTCGTTGGTTTTTGTATAATTTACAATTTTAAAAATGTTTTTGTGTAAAATTAAATGATGATTATAAATTATTATTTGATCGACTTGTCTACAAGCAAATCATTTGCAGTGACACAGCCATGGAGGGCACAGGAGGGGGGCATATGCCAAACAAACCACCCAAAAAAGAATTTTCGATAGTTTCTCATCATGGTGAACAGCCCTAAAGTTATCATGGCACAGAGAAATAAGCGATTGTCGTATTTTCATTTCTTTCAGTAATTTTAACCGCAGGGAAATCGATCCACATGGAAGGGATGGAAGAGGGCAAAAATGGGGGGGAGTGGAAGATGCATTGCCCCATTAAAACTGAAATATCCTGGAACCGCCACACACACACACACACACACACACACACACACACACGACTGCATTTGTGTATGGTTGACATTTTTAAATGAATACATTTGACTTGTTTCATTCCAGTTAATCATTAGTGCCATGATATGAATGATATGAATTGACCGATTTCACTTGCATTAGCTTATGAACAGTGGCGGTTCCAGGATTTCTTGGTGGGGGGGATGAAAATAGAAGGAAAAAAATCAATAAACTTTACCAAAAAAGGCTGACAAAAGGGAATTTTATCTCTAATTTTACTACACTTTTACAGCGAAGAATGGGGTTGACAAGCAAAAAAAGGTCATCCACAGTTTTATCCCCGTAGTTTTACTAGACTTTTATCCAAAAATAGGTCTCACAAGCAAATAAAAAGTAAGTCCGAAAGTTTGGTGGGGGGAATGCATTCCCACTCATCCCCCACGTGGAACCACCATTGCTTATGAATAGCGCTGTTGTAGACTAAAGGCATTCGGGTTTTTCATGGGCATACGCGGTAACAAAATCAAAACTTGTTTTATTTTGATGACGATCGAGATCTTGATGTTAAAATGGTTGTGACCATTGAAATCGCATAATCATATATATTTTCTCGGCATTACATTTTACTCAGTTGATAGATATTTTAATTTTATTTTTAATTAAGACGTGTAATTGTTTCGTGTTTTTTTTGTTGGAAAGTGAAAAAGGTTGTTTCGTCAACGCACAGAAAGTAATGGATTTGCTTTGCCGTAATTATTACGCAGACATTAGGCCTACGACCAGTGGCACGGCAAGAATTTTTTTATACGAATAATTTAAAATTTTGCGGCCGGTGTCCGTTTTTCTCGAATCCTTTTCTCGGCGGACGTTAAACCTTGAAAGCTGTATTCGGATTTATACGTCTCTTTTTTTGCGGTTTTTCACATTTTTACTGCTGAAAACGTACAATTCTGTATTCCGATTACGGTATAAATATTCCTGTTGTTCAGTGTCTGTCCGTGTGGCTTTCCCATTGTCCTGTTAATTCTTTGTGCCTTTGTGCTTTGTATGACGTTTTGTGCTGCTTACATATAAGACAGAGTAATGCTTCGTTTCGTCGATTAAACTTGTTCATGAGTGTTTTCTGCTGACTCATCGAATCTTGTAGTTATTCTCAAGCCAGTGTCGTTCTGGGTTACAACTTACAAAATGGGGGCCTGGCAGGGATATTTCTAGGATTGTGAATTTTGGGGGTGTTGACCTCAAATTGGGGGTGTCCGGAGCTAATTAGTATGCATTTTTTATGCATACCATTGTCACATTACCAAATTTTTGGGGGGTGTCGACCTCAAATTAGGGGGTGTTAGGGGGTGTAAAAATATACATGGGGCCTGGACTCATGGTTATTGTTTCCCTCGGTGGCCCATCGGTTGCTGCTGCATTATCCCTGTGAAAGTTGTTTAGGCCTAATGTTACTGTTAGGCTGTTGTCCAGTTTTGATACAGCTATCAGACAAATTAATATATTAATTATGTCTGTGTGGCATTGTATGTTGTGAATTGTGAGTTTCTTGTAATCAACAATGGAAGTTGGAATAGAGGGATGTACAAGTGACAGTGGTTTTCAACACAGCAGAAATCCTACTGAACCACCTAAACACAGTTATTATAATTATAATTATTATTATTATTATTATTATTATTATTATCATCATTCATTATTGATTGATGATATTATTATGATGATGATGATCATGATCATCATGATGATGATGATGATGATGATGATGATGATGATGATGATGATGATGATGATGATGATGATGATGATGATGATGATGATGATGATGATGATGATGATGATGATGATGATGATGATTGATGATGATGATGATGATGATTAGATGAAATTTCATTGTTGAAATTTCTTCAGAAATTAAGCCAACAGTGGTTTTCACACAGGCTTACTCAGCCTCCTAAACCATTTTAAATCACATTATTATTATTATTATTATTATTATTATTATTATCATTATTATTATTATGAAACCATCTTGACAATGTATGGAGGCAGCTAAAGAAGGGCAACTGAATGTTGGAAATAATGAAAAGAACAATAGTGAGTTGAGACTAAGAGATAATCGTAAAACTATATAAGTCATTATTATTGTTATTATTATTACTACTACTACTACTACTACTACTACTACTACTACTAATTTACTAAGACAGTAATAATTATGTACCGGGTTTAGGGGCTCATAGTCATACAGTGTATATGCCCACAAGGTGTCTTGGAAATTTCCCATGATAAAACCAGTATATAAAACCAGTATAAAACCAGTATGTGTCCAGCTGGTACTCGATCGTTTTAATTTACAATTTATAGAGGTGCTGTAGTTTTAAGCAGCTTTTTTCAGATTTCAGATGATCTTGTACAGTAGACAGCTTTATAGTTACTGTAACCACTTGCATTACAGTCAATTTCTTTATAGTTAGTCCAGTGTTGGAGTTGCCGGGGGGGGTTGGGGGATGAACCCCCCAGCTAACTTTTCAACCCTCCCAAAAATCGCATGTGGAGTAGGCCCTATATGCAGGATAATGCAACCTCTGTCATCCATTGAATTTCAGTCCTCACCCCCCCCCCCCATCTCAAATTTCACAACTCCAACACTGGTTAAGTCTTTGACATTTTAAAATCGTCTTTGTTGAACTCTTTCCAAAGTCTTTATGAATGGAATGGACACCATGCTTGAACACAATACTCTATAAACATGGGCATACCAATGTCTTAGCATGATTTGATTTAAAGTGGCTTAGGAGGCATTACTGCCTGTGTGAAAGCCACTAGGGTCACTGACGGGGCTTGAACCCGCTCCGTCAGCCTGACGCTCCAGCACGTAACCCACTCCGCCACCTTCCGCCTCTTGTAAAGTCTTCATACATCCTCTTTGCTCTCTGCTCACTCAATTCTTTTGGTCATACCTAGAATTCTATTGGCCTAACTAGGAACTAAATCTGTCGAAATCCGACCCCCACTGGAACCTTTGTCGATCGTGGGAGGGGTGCGTGGTTAAACCCTCAGGCGGCTGACAAATGGGAAATTTATCTAGGTCTATTGATTACGTATTATATTGAAATAGAATATGCGGACATAGGACCTGTATTATAGCCTTGAATTTGTTTACATTGTCAACTGCCGAAAATGGCAATATTGATTTTGTGTGTGCGTGCGTGCGTGCGTCTTCTGTTTGTTTATAAACGCGCCCTTTCATGCCTCGGGTCACAGTTCGGAGTTCAAGGTCGTATATATTTATAGATCTAAGCAGTCATTGCGTCATCATCTACAGTGTTCGATTGGCTCAATCTTCGGAACGGCTCCTATATTAGATTCGTGATTGGTCGCTATTTATAGACGAGGGCGTTATAGGCCTTGCACGTTGATCGGCGAATGGCTGGCAGCAGGGAAACGCAGATGCCCGTTTAGGGCGGGTCTCTTACCAGTGCGTGGGAGCTGAAACATGTTGAAAAAACGCAGAGAATAAAGGGAGTTGGGGGTGCCGAATGGCTAAAGCGCCCGTGGCCTTGGGCTTATTGTGAAAGTTTTCGCGTGTGATTTAGTATTTCAATGGTCGTCGTTCAATAACAACAAAGCACGGTAGAATTGTTCGGATGAGTTTTTAACAATCGTTGCGTGCTCGAAGGTTCGAAATTCTTCTAGCGGATAATAATAATAATAATATTAATAATAATAATAAAACTGCGGACGAAGGAGACCAATGGATTTCGAATTATAAAATCCTGCCAACTCAACCGCCGGATGAGCCTGCCTCTCCAGAAGCTCTCCTCGACGCCGTAACCAACCGATAAGTTCGCCAACTGTTTCCCAAGACCTAGTTTTCCCTTCCATCGCCTTTTTCTCTTCCATTTGCGACCAGAATCTCGTCGAATTCCAGCGATCGACGCCAACTGCAAAGTTTGGCACGTGGAAACCATACCGATATCCTTCGTCCTAAAGCCAATGGCAGCGCCACCAGTGAACGGACAGGAGAGAAACCATACGCGAGCCATGTCCCAAGAGCTTCAAAATGGACCGCCATCATCACTAACGACCTGCGAAGCGAAGAACAGTTTAAAACAGCAATACCAGTTGAACGACCTCGAGATTAAAAACACTCTTGGTAAGACAGATCAGTATTCAGATGTTCTCGCCGCCCCCGATCACTGTGGGGAAAGTCTCCCCATTTAGTCACCTACCCAGTTAGCGTGCGAGAAACCGTACCCAGTTTTTTCCGCCCAGTTTGGAACCCCGGTTTTAATTGCAACCAACCCATTTATTTATTTGATTGATGGGAGAGACAACATCCAAAGCCCTTCACTAGTTGACACCACTGTCAGTATTTCAGCATATCATCATCATCATCATCATCATCATCATCATCATCATCATCTTCATCATCATCATCTTCATCATCATCATCATCATCATCATCATCATCACCCTAATCATCGTACTTATTGTTATACTGGTAATTGTATTTACTATGGCCAAAAGTATTGCAAAAACACTACTGGTACATAGCAGTGTTTAAAATGTTAGAAATGTTAGAAATGTTAGAAAGATGTTAGAAATATAACCTCCTAATATTATCGCTGTCATTTTTAATGTGGCAATTATCAGGCAGACGTTAAATCAAGCCAGTTGTTTTTTGCACAGCTGACAGTTTGTAATGTAATATAATATAAGAGAATATATATATATATATATATATATATTTTGATCAGTGGCGTAGCCAGGATTTCCCAAAGAGGGGGTTTTGGTTTTAACTTTTGACCGTAACCAATTTTCGAAAAATCTTGACAAGCAAAAATAAAAAGATTGTCCTATGTATTTATCCTATATCTTTCCTTATAATAGTTTTCCTTTCAGATGCTGACAAGAAAAAAAGGTCGTCACGCCTATAGCGCTTAAAACTTTTTATCAGCAGCCCCAAGGGGGGTTTTGACCCTCAAAACCACGTCCGAAAATTTAAAATGCATGGAAACACATGAAAAAAATTATTGTCGGCGCTCAAGGGGGGTTTTAACCCCCAAAACCTCCCCTTGGCTATGCCACTGTATTTGATCGAAGATTTGATGTCCAAAATTTAAATTTGATTCATTGCTGCAGTAATCGAAGATTTTAATCAGCAGGATTCGATAGTGCAGCATGCAGTTGACATTTTTATCCTACATCTGTTGAAACTGGTAAGAGGAGGGCTAAATAGGGAGCTAAAGAAGAAGAGACTGATAAAAACGCTGGTATGGAATGTCACTTTATATGCCTCAGAAGAAAAGAAGGACATACAAAAGCTGGAAGCATTAGAAATGTGGATATGGAGAAGAATGGAAAACATCGAGTGGACGGACAAGAAAACAAACGATGAAGTACTAGAGATGGTGGACGAACAAAGATAATCAGCACCATCAGAAAAAGACAGAGGAACTGTTCTGGACACGTACTAAGAGGAGAATCATTGCTTAGGACATTAGTAGAGGAAGACTATCAGGAAGAAGATAAAAGGAAGACTAAGGAAGATGCTATTGGACTGGATGATGAAAACAGATGCAGAAATCAAAGAAGAAGCAAGGCGCAGAGAGGAATGGAAACAATGGAGCCATGAACCTGTCCCAGGACAGAGAACATGATTTTGCTGAGTTGCTGATGATGATGATGATGATGATGATGATGATGATCTGCTATTATTATGATTATTAGCCATGGGTTGTATAGGTAACTATAACTTATGTGTCTGTACCAAATCTACCAATGCACAATTGCATAATCAATATAATAATTCTTTTATTGTCTCTGTGATCGTGGTTTAGTCAGTTGACTCTCTTTATCATGAATATCTGCTATAAAATTTGAAATGTTCTGAGAAATTTAAGGGCATAGGATTATGGGTAGAGGTTTCCCATACTCGATTCTGGCGCTGATCTCCAGTTTCTGAGGCAAACAGTGATGCAAGTGGCTTATACATGCAATTAACCTAGAGTAGTTTGCCATTGCTTTTTCTAGACCCGCATTTTACCCCACCTCTTAATGCTGCATCTAGTTTACCACTGCCCTCTAGCGAGTGAAAGCCAAGTCAACCGTGGGGCTACGACCTACCATCTTACTTCTTTTTGGGCCATTTCACAGCCCTTGTCGGGCCGGACCTGGCCCACGGGCCGCCAGTTGAATACCTCTGCTGTAGACTCTGTACACAAATATACCACATTGGCCCATCCATTTTCACATCCAGTATTGGTAGGTTTGGCGCATGTCGTTTTCATATTTTATTCAGTTTCTTACTAAAGTTCAGCATGACAGTGTAACAGCTTAATACTTATATCACATTGTACCAGTGGCGTATGGGAAATTTCTTTGAGAATTGGTCAAATGCATATTTTAGCATATATAATATTTTCCAAAAATACCTAATCTGTGGGATTACCTACATGTTATCATTATCATGTTATCTTTGTAAGGCTTGTATAGAGCTGTATTTCCATCATGTCTCATATGATTTTATATATCTGTGTATATGTATGTATATATATATAATATATATATATATATATATATATATATATATATATATATATATATATCTCTGTGTTTGTGTGTGTGTGTGTTGTCATCCATTGATTCTTTTAGCATAAATTTATGATGCTATGATGTGAACTGAATGATATATAATGCTTCCAGTGCCACAAAGCGTTACACTCATCCAGATAGCCAATGTACAATGTAGTTTATTGTGTTTCTATAAGTTCCATTCATTCGACCTAAATCATCTTCTGACTCAAGTTAAGAACACAACCTGATTATTATAGTGCCTACAGGTTCATGAGAATAAAGACTTTCTTTCATAGACTGCATTGGGGAATTATAGGTAGTCACTGGTAACATCTCCAGTTGAAATATAATCCTGAAGACCTGTGCTCAACTACTGCTAATTTTAGCTCAGTTTAATAGGTAAAGTTAATGATTGAAATCTTGTAAATTTTATGTAGCGCTCAGTAGACACCGTTGTAGCTGCTTTATCTTTATCTAGGTTTAGTGGTCAGCCAGGCAGGTCAATTCCAGAGATCAGTTGCTGCTGTGGGGTTGAACATCAACTGTAGACTAGTCAGTGGCGTAACGTGGGGGCGGGGGCACTTGTTGACAGCCCCGGGCCTGTCAGGGGGGCTGAAGAGGGGTCTAAGCTAGGGTTAGGTTAGGGTTAACCGTAACTTCTTAACCCTAACCCTAGGGTTAGAAATGATGTGCTGACGACCTTTTTTTTTTTGCTCGTCAGGATGAGAAAAGGAGGTGATAACGTTTTTTTTGCTCGTCAGCTTGAAACTCTGGGGCCCCCATGGCAAAGATGCCCCCCGGGCCCCCAAAAGTCACGCTACGCCACTGAGACTAGTTGTCCTTGTACAATGTCATTGGTAAAAAACACGACAGCCACAGTTAAGATTCCAAATATGCTGGTCACCGTTTATATGTTGGTTGTTTGCCGGCAGATAGCTAGCTTGTATTTCCTTTTTCTCAGTAAATTTTTGCCGCCTTAAAGGAGAATTTTGGACATACGATCCTGTGTTTAGTTTTTGGACATATGATCCGGTGTTTCTGCACTGAGAATGTGGAAAGTCAACTATGGCTGACGTCATTGAGCGTGTGTGTGTGCTGTGTAGAAAAACACGATGGCGGAGAAAGATGAACAACAGGAGGGGAAGGCAAAACACAAACTGTGTTGTTTAGTAACAGATATCTTATATTTCGGCTGCAGATTGCAGTAGCAGCGATAGATAGACAGACCTAACGTCGTCCTTTAACACATAATGTAATAGTGTTTCAATAAGTTCTCGGAATTGAGGGTGTGGGTGGGGGTGTGGATGTGTGGGTGGTTACCGAGACTTTTTAGTCATGAGACAGTAGTACTCTGGTCTCTAGTACAGTTTTCAGGGTCAGACTCTTCTAAAGTTTCATTGGGGACAAAGTTTGCATTGGACTATTCACTGTTTCTTTCTAACCTGTCTTATTATTTGACTAATTGACTGGTTCAAATGACATTGACCTGATATTTCACATAGTATTTTGAACATATATTTTGAACTACTGCTCATTATTCATATTATTATTAATATTATTGATGTTGTTAATAATAATAATAATAATATTATTATTATTATAGTAGTAGTAGTAGTAGTAGTAGTAGTAGTAGTAGTAGTAGTAGTAGTAGTAGTAGTAAATTTGTTGGTTGATTGGAGTGGAGTAAGATGGAAAAGAAATATACCGTATATATTCGTGATAAAGTCGAGAAATTTAAGTTCGTAGGTTATATATCCTGACCTCGACTTATACTAGGCACTAACTGTTGGGTAAAGTTTCCATACATAGCATGTCGAAAATAATTAATTTAGCTAACTGCGTAATTATTTTCAACATATGCTGATCTAAATAAAAGTTCACATCAGCGCTTTAAGATTGGTAATTTATAGGCGCCAAGATTAAATATTGGCGTACATAAATATAAAAATCAAGATTACCGGTAATTAAGACTTTTATATTGTCAACTGAGCGAATAGCAGGTTTAAAATTTTCTAATCGTCAGGAATCAATCTGGGAATGTGAAAATCGTTCAGTTTCTCGATAGTTCAATGGTAAAACGCAGTTTTTTCATCAAAACAATTCCATTTCCGCCATTGTTCCATACTTCACCAAGAGGGTTCGCCGCGATGACGTCACTTCGACTTATTCTCGTCAATGACTTTAGACACCTTCAAATACCCAAAATCTAGGGGTCGACTTATACTCGGATCGACTTTATCTCGAGTATATACGGTAAGTGGAAAGCTGATGTTGTCAACTGAGAGAGAATCCAGAATTCCTTCCATTTATCCATATTCCAGCATTCCAGCTTTCTGTCTGACTGGTCATGAAGAAAACGATGCACAGAGCAGTTGAGAGAGAGAGAGAGACAGAGAGAGAGAGAGAGAGACAGACAGACAGACAGAGACAGACAGACAGACAGACAGACATGGGCAGACAGAAGGAGGGAGAGAGGAGAAAGACAGACAGCATGAGGGAGAGAGAGACAGACAGCAGGAGGGAGACAGACAGCAGGATGGAGATAGACATCATCTGTGCATACACAAAGCATAATACTTCAGTTGCCATATGAATATGTTGCTCTCCAAAAATCCTTTGCTTGAGTGAATTTGTTGAGTGAATTTGTTGGCCGAGGGGGGGAAGGTGGAGGGTGGGTGGAGGGTGAAGAATTCAATTTTTAAAAAATAGCAGCTCTTGTCAGAGGCAACAATGAAGGGAGCAGTCACTGCTGATCCTATCTTAAGATCTAATCAGTGCTCGTTTAATGATATAAAAATCTTGGCTTAGGTGGCATCAAAATTCAGTGCTATGGCTTTCATTAATCATGTTTTGGTGCGTGTAGCTGTCCTATAGTTCTTGTTGGATGGTGCATGAAACTGTTGTCACGTGTAACAATGGTCTTTAAGAACTCACTCCCTATCAGTGGCATGACCAGGATTCCGGAATGGGGAGGGGGAAGACACAGGGCACATGACTTTTTTTGAATTGAGTCTTGACGAGCAAAAAAAACTTGTCAGGTGATTTTAGCTTTCATGCATTATCCTTGATCTCATACTAAACACCCCTCCCCCCCCCCCACCCCGATTACTCACAGGTTTTGCACGAATCTCACCACGGCCGGTTTCAGACCCAATAGCGGGGGCCGAGCCCCATCGTGCCCCCTGTGGCTACACCAGTGCTCCCTGTGCATACATTCTCTCAAGGGCCAGTTGGACTTGGACTTAGTATTGTACATTTGTATGACAGTGGTGGCGTTCAACTTCTGAGCATATACAAGAAAATGAGATAGAAAAAAGTATATGTGAATTTCATATACTGGTACCTGTGTTGACCTCTCTGTACTTGTTTGACCTCTCTGTAGGGTACTTGATTGACCTCTCTGTACTTGTATCTCTGGTTGTTTTGATTTTACTTATTAATTATTATGAATGACCGCTCAATTTTTTGTGTTTGTTTTTAATAAAGATATAACAATGATGATTATTATATGCGTAATACAGTGAAACCCGCTTAATTGCATAGGTGCCGTGCAAGCCTTGCTTATGCGATTAACTGGGCTATGCGAATAGCCGGGACGTCTGATAATTAATTGTACGCACAAAACACTGGTTCGGGTTTTTATGTTGTTATGCGATTATGCGGGTTATGCAATTAAGCGGTATGCGATTAAGTGGAATCCACTGTAATTTGTATACATATCTTGAACAAAATTTGCATTTAGATTAATCTCGTCGTTAATTCTTTCCTAATTATTTGATTGAATTGGCAGTTTGGATATAAACTTCATATTCCATAATTGCTTTTATCAAATCTGCCATGTTGATTTTAATGCAGTGTCCTATCAGATTTTCAGTTACTGGTACATTTAATTAGAGAATTTTGAGGCCTTGTATATATACCGGTGCTATCAACTCTTTTAGGTACCGGTACTTTTGGCCGAGTTGTTCTGGTACGTCACAGGCCGTCTCTCGAGTACTTTGCCCTGAAGATGCTTCCAATAACCGAGGTAGTGCGGCTGAAGCAAGTCGAGCACGTCAAAAACGAGAAGGAAATTCTTCTTGCCGTAAAACACCCATTCATTGTTCAATTGTGAGTATTTAGAAAATTGCTTTCATTCGCTCGGTCGGTCGAGCAGATTGGTTCTTTGTATGATCAGAGCCATTGGGATAGTCATGGGGAGGGGGACCGCCCCCCCCGTTTTTTGGGCTGGGACCGTTCGTGTTGGTGTCCCCCCACTTTCTGTAATCCTGGCTATGCCGCTGATCAGGGTGATTGCAAATTTCCCCATCAGAAGAAAAATGTTGGCTTAGTTTGGAATGGAGGTGGCAGGCAGTTCGGAACAAATTTTTCAGAGGGTGCATTTTTTCAAGGGCATAGCTAAAAATCATTAGTCACCCTTTCTTTATTTTTTAAAAGTCCTGACAAGCAAAAAACGGCCTCTTCTTCCGAGGGGTGCAGTGCAACCCCTAATTTTTTTAAGGAGGTGCGCCTACACCCCTACTTCTTACGGGCCTGGGAGGTGTTGCCGTATACAAGTGTGTTCCTAAGAATTGTAGTTTTTTTATCTGTTGATTTTTTAAATGAACTATTAATTAATTATAGAGCGCCTGTGGTTAAGTTCAGTGCAGACACACAAATAAAATGACACAGTGTGTTGCATTGACCTTTGACCTATAACAATTACACAATGCTCTGAATTAGAATAATTCTATCCTGAATTAGAATTATTCTGCACTGAATTAATAATAATTCTGCACTGAATTTCAATCAGAGGCGGCGCTGGGTTTTGTTGGCTGGGTGGGTCTAATGCAATCTACAGTACCAGGACCCGGCTCAGACTACCCCTCCCCTTTCACCCCCCAGTCCCAAATCAAAATTTCTCTGCAGATTTGCACGATTTGCACGGTGTCCCTGCTCGAGACTGGATGGGTCCAAACCCGCGGACCCACCCCCTAGCGCCGCCTCTGATTTCAATTACTCTGTTCTGAATGATGAACTGAATTGCTGGGTTTTTTTCTCTTGTCATTTTGCGTTTGAATAATTATGAAACTGGAGTGGAAAAGGAAGTTTCAGCTAAGACTGAATTAACCGTTTCATTGAGTGTTAGAGTAGCAAGGACTCCCGAGTCCAATTTAGAGGCTGACAAATTGCGGTGGGACTGTGGGAGTTGTGGTCTTCTTACCTCACTGCCTTTCTGAAAATCAGACACTCCATAGTCCATATACTAAATGGTCATACTATAGAACTCTTTGAGGAGCTGTCCATTAATTACGTCAACAAAATAGGGGGAGGAGTTTGAAACAACTCGCCACTTGCTGACAGGGGAGAGAGGGCCGAGATAAATTGACGTCAACAATTTCATTTTTACAATAAATTTAATAAATCAAAAAATTAATTTCCATAATTCTATTTTAGCATAAAAGCCAGCTGTATAAATGTTTTTAGCTGGTAGGAGGGGGGTTCAAAGTTTCTGACATAGTTTCATTAGGGAGGTCACTGGAAATTTGACAGTTGTTGAAAAAGGGTGGTTAAAATATGCCTGAAATTTCTGACATAATTAATGGGTGGGTCCTTGTAGGGGGGATTTCAGAGTTTTTGACATAATTTTAGGGAATCACCGAAAGTTTGGCAGATGTTGATAGGAGGGGTCAAAAATTACCCAGATATTGTTGATGTAATTAATGGACAACCTCTAATATGATTATGGTGCCTGGCATACAATTTGCTGTGTTATTTATACAATCTACATACGTGCAAATAAGTATGAAACTTCCTTCTTGCTATGTAGAGTGTGGCGGGGGTGGAGAGCAGTGGCGGCTCCACCGGGAGGTCAGGGGGGCCCGTGCCCCTATTGACTGCCTACCCCCCAGTGGCCCCCCAGTTGGGACCCTATACTTAATGCTACATACATTAAACAACAAATGGTTGGCCCCCATGATTAGAAGTTGCCACCCCAACGCCCCCCCCCCAATTGCCAAATCCTAGAGCCGCCACTGGTGGAGAGCGCGGGGGTGGTCAGGAAGCAGTGACCAGGAATAATTATCTTTCACCTTTACCCCGCAGATGTACCAACTGCACTGCCTGCTGCTATACATGATGCATGAATTGGAAACGTGAACGTTTTCGTGTACCCTATACTATCCTATAGTCATAGTGGATGGTGTACTCTGTATATAGGCTGTTGCACTGCCCTCCGTAGTCACGAAACTCATATGAAAACGAGGCTGCTGCTGCTGCTGCTGCTGCTGCTGCTGCTGCTGCTGCTGCGGGTGCTTTGGCATCTTTACTGCGTCAGCGACTCGGCGCTAAATCACCGAGTGCAGCGAGAATCTGTGGAAGGCGGGGGGGGGGCGGGCGGAGGATGATACTCTGCCCCTCCCTAGTCCATGACCCGCGGATGGAAAGGAACCGCTGCTGGAGTGAGAGAATGGGAGGAGGAGGAGGAGGCGGTGGAGGAGGAGTCTGGTGCAGAATGCGGACTAGATATGTTCGGCGCTTCCACCGAGAGCAATAGCGCGTACCGGGGGCGATGGGGGGGTAAGATTAGTCTGGATGAGTCAAAGAATGGGGATGCTGCTATGTTTAGCTCAAGCTGTGGACAGCCTAGTTCCTGGGCAATCGGCCTCCGTGTTAGCATTCTTTCCTTGCTAAACCGGCTTTGTCAGAAAATCAATCAATCAATTGATCAATCAAAAAAAGGTAATCCTCGTCTTTCCTTCTTGTAAATTTTTCCTTTCAGATGCTGACAAGCCTGACAAGCAAAAAGATGTTGTCACCTCTCTCTCTCTCATCTCCTTAGAAATTTTTTGGGGTTGGCAGCCAAAGAGGGGGTTTGACCCCCAAAACCGCATCCAAAAATTTTAAAAAATGGAAATACATAAAATAGTTTTCCGTCGTCAGCCAAGGACGTTTATCTTGGCTACACCACTGCCTTGCATTATTACAAAATAAGAGCAGTTGTTTATAAGTAGTAGAGGCCATGGTTTCCTAAACTTTTTATAACTGCGACCACCTCAGCGGCTTTGTAACATGCTGCCGCGTCCCTGCAAACATATTGTCAACTAAAATTGGTTAAAAGCACTAATCATTTGAATATAAGCCTTGTATGGAAGAATGCAGCCATATTAATTTCTTAAGACCTAAGACTACTTGCAAGTTGCACTTTCAGGGCTTGAGACATTGTGGCATTGGTCATAAAATGACACTTTTAATCTAATTTCGTGTAACCCCGCGACCCAGTATACTGAGCCCTGCGACCCACTTTTGGGGCCCGACCTACAGTTTGGAAAACACTGGTTTATACCACATTTATCATCATCAGCACTGCCGCTACCATCATCATCGCATTTGTAAATACAGTGACATCATTGTCATCAGTTCTGCCATGTTTTCATTGTCATCTTAGCACAATTATTGTTCTGAACATTTACAAGTTCCATTTGTATCCGTTATCTGCCAGGTCATTGTGACACATTGCGTATCTGACAAACAAAAAAAGGTCCTCTACTATTTTGCTGCTTAAAATTACGGTGCATAATTAAAACCGTCCGTTTTTAATTCCCCGTAGGAAACCGTACTAAAGGGCTATCTTATAAAAAAATTGTTGGTCATTATTTTGGCCCCCATCGGCGCCTGGGGCGGTTACCCACCCCCACACTAAAATCAAATATATTTACTATATTGCCCCGCAGCCAAGAGCGCCTGGAGAAATTTTTCCAGGGGGCAAAACACATTTTAACATGGTCCTATGGTCCCATGGTCCTTTAATGGTCATGGTCCTAATGGTCATGGTCCTATGGTCCCATGGTCCTTTAATGGTCATGGTTAATATTTTAGCAAGGTTTTCAAATTTCAATGTGAAATATTGGTATTTACATTTTCCCGGGGGGGTTGCAAGTGCCCCTCTTGCCCTAATGCGCGGGCGCCCATGCCCATAGCAGATTTCGTCAATTGAAAGATGAATGATGTTGTATTGTGTAGATTATGGACGGACCATAACGATCGCTTTCTCTACATGTTGCTCGAATATGTCTGCGGTGGCGAGCTGTTCACGTACCTTCGAAACGCCGGGCATTTCACGAGCGCGACGGGTCTCTTCTATACGTGCGAGATCGTCCTGGCCCTCGACTATCTCCATTCGTTCTCGATCGTCTACAGGGACCTCAAGCCGGAGAACCTGCTTCTCGACCGCGAGGGACACCTGCAAATCACAGATTTCGGCTTTGCTAAACGGCTTGATGACAGGTAATAATAATAATAATAATAATAATAATAATAATAATAATAATAATAATAATAATAATAATCAAGCACTTCTATAGCACCATTTCTAATACTCAAGGGTATCAATCAATGGTACTTCAAATCCATCCGCAAAAGACCAGGTCATTCCAGAGATCAGTCAGAGGGAAATGGCAAGGCCATGGAGGAAATGCTAGTTGGAAGAGATGTGTTTTAAGCCTAGATCTGAAAATGTTCAGTTTATTGGAAGATCTGACAACCAGAGGGACAGAGTTCCAGATTTTTGGCCTAGAAATAGAAAAAGCTCTCTTACCAATTTCAGTGTTTGTTCTAGGTACATTTAACAATGAATCAGCAAATCTAGTTGAATGATAATGTTTCGGATGGTTTAACATAGATTTTAAATATTGAAGTTGGCCAGACTGCAGTATTTTAGGTAGACACAGTGTATGCTAAGCCAGGGTTTCCCAGACATTTTGCACCAGGGTTATTTCTTGGATTATCAATTTGGGGGGGGGGTATCGGTAAATTCTAGGGGTCCCCTGCCAAAAAAGTCTGACAAGCAAAAAAAGTTCATCTCATAGCTGAAATTGGGGGGTTTTTGGGGTGACGGTCTCAAATTGGGGAATGTTGAGGGGTGTAAAAATATCTCTGTTTTGGACCCACGGACCCACTTCAGATCAAAACAGAATCATAACTATTTCGAAATAGCCAGGTCTTTAAGCTCTTCTTAGACCATATCTAGTGATGGTGAGAGTTGAATGGCCAGTGGTAGACCATTCCAGACCCGTGCTGCCGCCACGGTGTGTTTATATTTGATGTGTAAAATATCTATGTTATGTTTAACATCTAAGTTTTTAACTCTATTGCCTGCCTGATATTTGGTATTGAAAATTGGTAATTGGCTGAGAGTTTCCAAAGAGTTGTGGTGATGTTTTTGGCTAGAAATGGCGGTTGTTATCATTTGTTGCTTTTTGCACAACTAAAATGTTTATACATGTCAATATAACTCAGTCAGCAAATGTGTTTTGTTTTTTAACCTACACAGTGTTCAGTAATTACTTTATTGCTTTCATTTCTGAGTAACTGTTTTGAGCAATTTCTCAGTAACTTCATGTAGGCCCTATACCTGGTATTATTGCATTTATGGTTTTCATCTTATCTGATTTCCATGTAAGTGAGTAAGTAGGCCTACGGAGAAGCGCATGGTCGTATTTTTTTTTATGCAGAAGTGAGTGACTCACTTCTTTAGTTGGTTGACTGTAATATAATGAAACTGATGCCTGTTTTGACAGTTTGCTGTATAGAGGTTTTAAGCTGGGCGTCTGGTTTAGTTTAAGCTGGGCTTTGCACGGCCTGGGTCTTGAGAGACAAGCGGTTCAGTTTTCATTGCAATAAGTCATGCATGTCTGACGCACGCACAGCTGAGGGACTGATTGTGCATGACTGGCCTTTTAGAACTCACTATGTAATGGTGATTGTGATCATTCTTAGAAATATATAATTTCTTTAGGTTGATGGCCGATAACGATGATGGCGATGATGATGATGATGATGATGATGATGATGATGATGATGATGATGATGAGATGATGATGATGATGATGATGACGATGACAAACTTTTATAGCGCGATTTATAATACTCGGAAGGTATCTTAATCAATGGTACTACAGGCAACAAGGAGGATGCTACAAAGGATGAACTTTGCTAGTTTTTCATAGATGATGATGATGATGATGATGATGCTGATGATGATGATGACGACGACGACACACTTTTATAGCACAATTTCTAATACTCGAAAGGTGTTTTAATCAGTGGTACTATAGGAAACTATGAGGAAGCCACAAAGGATAAACCTAACTAGTTTTATATTGATGATGGTGATGATTATGACAAAGTTTTATAGCACAATTTCTAATCCTCAGAAGGCATTTTGATGGTACTCCAAATCCATCCATTGTCCATGATTCCTGCAGAGATTGGGAAGCAGTTATGCAGAGGAGGAAATGCTAATTGGAAGCCATGCATTTCAAGTACAGATTGGAAGTGACTGGTTCCCTGAATCAGATGATTGATTTAAGCCATACCCTTTTTTATTCTTTTTTATTTAATGTTTTTATTCCTTCTTTTGACCAGCAGATGCCATGAGAATATCTGGAAAGCAATTGGACATTTGGAAAGCAGTTTTCTATTTTCATGAATAAATATTTAATAAATTGTCTGTGTTGATTATTTGTACTTGTATTTGTTATCTTTGAAAACTGTCTTTCGGTTTCTATTTCAGCCAACCTCCATTTTTAATCTATTAATTCCCATTGTGGTATTTGAGAGTTAGACCAGTAGGGGGGGAGGAGGGAGGATTGACACTTTCCCTGGCCTCCTTTCCCTTTCCATTTCCCCTTGATATTTAAAGAGCATACAAAGTCAGTAAGCAGTGACCATGAATTTTCTCCCCCCCCCCGCAAATGCCACACCTGGTCCCCCCACCCTGTCACTAGTAGAATTCCCACTGCACCTTCCCTAGTAGGGACAAACTTTATGGTCAATCAAAAGTTGGTGCTCTTCTCTTTATAGGCAAAACATCTAGGTAAAAAAGGCAGCACTGAGGTTTAAAACACAGTGAACAAGAAAAAAGGTAGCACTGAGGTTTAAAGCACTTACAGTGAACAAGAGCAATGTTTGTGTGAGCCTTGCTTGTCATAACAACACACGCTGGCGTAGCCACAGGGGGGTGGGCGGAAGGGGCTTCCCAGTGTTTGATCTAGACTCTGGACTCCGGGGGAAAATTGATAAAGCCGGGGGGAAATTTAGCTAGGGGGCTGCTGTCAGTTGATATAGTATGCCAAAATTTCCGGGGGGAATTTGAAATTTCCGGGGGGAAGAAGGGCAATTCCCCCCCGTAAACGGCCTAGATTAAACCCTGCTGCTTCACTATTCTGGCTGGGATCATCAGTTGTGGGATTTGTGCAAAACCTTTGAGAAATTTTTCTAGGGGTGGGAATGGGTAGATATGGAACTGAAGCGAGACACTGCAATACTACATGGACATGAATGTGCCAGGGGTTTCCTTGACGTGAAGTTTTTTTAAACTTGTAGACTTTTTCATTTGAAAATATCGATGTGTCCTCCCCTCCCCCTATTTCGGAACCACGGCTAAGCCAGCTGACAGAAAACGTGTGGGTTTATATCCAGGTTTTTGATTAATAAGAAACTCACAAAAGTGAAATGATTTTGAATGCTTTTTACCCGGCAGCAGATTTTGGAGAGTATATCTTCTGAATTCCGGTCCTTGGCTTAGTCAATTAGAATCATAATTATGCCGGAATATTGCAGTCTTGATTTTGGCAATCTGGTTATTCTCCGGTCCCAGCCATTGTCTGCCATTGGCCTAGGCTGGCTTAGGGCCCCTAAGGCCTATAGATAGATAGATGCCTCGTGATTCTTGGGCGTCTAATACGCATTCTTGTAAAATAATGTAAACATTGCAGACAGACATGCAACAGATGTTAGTCATACCACACACACACACACACACACACACACACACACACACACACACATGCACACACACACACACACACACACACCATTGCTCCTGTGTAACACTCTTGGCAATGCAGCAGCCAAGCAGAGGAGGTCCGTTGAATTGATGACTCTAGTACTACGGTGGCTGATAGAACACAGTGAAATTATGGATATGAGCTGATAGATGGGCGAGAGATGGAGCAGTGGTTAGCGCGCCGGTCTGCCAATCTTGAGGTCTGCGGTTCGATTCCCGACCGGAGCAGGAACTTTTTCGTTGTCTCTGCTCCAGACCTGACTCGGCTGTGAAATGAGTCAACTCATCAGGCGGTAAGTCGGTGGAAGGAAGGAAAGGCGGCGAGGGAAAAGCAGGCAACCGCCCCCATTTGGCGAAAACCAAGAAAAACTGAGGGCGCTAACCCTTCGGTTCTCCGACGGGCGCTGAGCCTATAGGAGTATGCCTTGCCTTAACCTGGCCCTGTGCTTCCCTAGTCAGTCCCAGTGGCGTAGCAATATGCTCCGGGGGGGGGGCCTTGGCGAAAAACGGGCGGGGGCCTGCTCTGCTACTTAGCGATCTCTTATCAAACGTAAACTCCAGCTGCGGTCTTGCACCCTGGACCCTATTATGGGGTCGGGTGACTCAGGTCGGGGGCCTTTGCAGGTCGGGGGCGGCCCTTGGCATTTGGCCAGGTTGTCCATGTAGCTGCTACGCCTCTGCTAGTGACTGTGGTAATGTAGCAAGCGGGGGGGTCTGAGGTGGTCAATGCTGATTCTTTTATTAGTTATCCCCAGAAGATATAACTAATTAGTTATCCACGTTTGTGGTCGGAGTAGAGAATCAATAGAAAGAATGATTAATTAATTAATGGGCTTTATGTGTCGTAAATAATCGATGCAATGTTTATATTCCTAAGTAAACCTTTCAGCCACATTGTGTTGCTTGTAGTTTCATTCTTTTTGTTATTGTCGTTGTCGTTGTTGTCGCTGCCGATTAATTATCATTTAGATCCCACAACTACGAGACCATGAACATTGTGTATTTGTCTCTCTCTGGCTGGCAGTTAGTTTGTCATATTGGTATGCTGATTAGTAAACTCTTAGTGGGGAATACCACATATCCTATATAGTAAGTTTTGTTGCCATACGTCATGCTGCATATCCTTGTTCACTAGGTGTTGACTTTTACTGAGAATTCAATTACTACCGGTAAGGGTCGTCGTTAGGTAATTTATGGACGACCCCTAGACCTGTCAAGCTTTGATGCAATTTTTTGCTTCTATCTAATGACAGAAGGAGTGGTTTGACACATGTCACATGTTTTTGCTCAAAATTATCAAGATGTGTGTTACTGTGTGTGTCTGTGTGTGTGTGTGTCTGTGTGTGTCTGTGTGTCTGTCTGTGTGTCTGTGTGTGTGTCTTCAGTTCCTGAGTGTTGTCTTGATTCCCAGAATTTGATTTATATAGCACCAGGTGCACGTAATGAAAGAAATAAAGAGACTAATGATGTTGTGACACTTAATCGGGAATTTAATTCTTCTCGTTTTCAATCGATTTTCTTTATTTTCGCTCTTTTCTGCTGTTGAGTTTGATGATGTATTATTTGACCCCCGCCCCCCCCACATCAATTGGCATAATGGGCATACATAGCGTATTTGGTGCCCAGAAAATTAAATTAGCAGGTTAACAGTTTTCTAATTGACAAATAATTGTGGCATTTTATTGACATAAGATTAAAACTACAAATGCACTTTTCTTACTTTTACTGAAACAAACTGGTCTATGTCTGATGTGCCCCTCAAAGTCAGTTTCTTGTCATTCTATACTGAGTAGAGAGCAAGATCACAGACAGGGGCGTAGCCAGGAATTTGATTTGGGAGGTATAAATATTTTGGGAGGGTATAAATATTTTGGGTGGGTATAAATCTTAACTATAAACCACATAAACCATATAAACCACATATAACCACATGTAAATCACATAAAAAACTTTAAGGTAGACTGATTGGGGGGTATATATACCCATATACCCCCGTCGCTACACCTCTGATCACAGAGTTTTTGGTGCCCCTTCAAGTGGCGCCCAGGGCATCTGCCCCCCCCCCCCCCTATTTGCCGCCTCCTAGGTACGCCACTGATAGACATGATCGATTTTTTCTTTTATGTTGTGTTAAATTTTAAGAATTTTCTCTTCAGAACCTGGACGCTGTGCGGAACTCCAGAGTACTTGGCTCCCGAAATAATCCAAAGCAAGGGTCACAACAAGGCGGTCGATTGGTGGGCCCTCGGCATACTCATCTTCGAAATGCTTGTTGGGTAGGTGAGAACGCATGCCGGTCAGGGACATGTCTGATGCCTTTGCACAGTGTTTAATCTAGACTCCTGGACTCCGGGGACTGAAAAAAGCCGGGGGGGAATGACAAAGCGGGGGGGGATTCTGCTAGGGGCTGCTGTTAGTCCATGTAGTATGCCAAAATTTCCGTGGGGAATTTGAAATTTTCGGGGAAAGGGCAATTCCCCCCCCGGAAACGGCCTAGATTAAACACTGCCTTCACTATGCATTGTAATGGTGGTGCTAGAAATGCACAAATGGTGGGGGGGCTGGAGGAGGGGGTGGCCATTCTAAAAAGTTGCTCAACCATTCTGAAATCAGCATTGACATTTTGCTTATCCGCCGTTGAGCAAAAAGCCCACCCCCACCCAAGTCAGTTTGGATATCCCCATCTGGTGGATACCCGGGGCCACCGCCCCTTCTCCCACTGCCCCCCCCTCTGTACGACACTGATTGTATATTGATGGTGCTCAAGATTCATTTGTGATAAAACCTAGAATCGATATGAGTGCTGCTCAACAAAGTGAAAACAGTGACATTGGGGACTTTAGAAGCAAAACCCACTGTGTGTTTTGTGTAGCGTAATGCTTGCTTTGTTTATTCATTTTTTTTTCAATGAAAGTCGGCATAAATATTACAGAAACATTCAGACACCGTATATATGTAAATCAATACAGCTTCACAAAGCCCAGTAAAACTAACAAACGGAAATTAATAGCGTTTTGGCAGAGGTTTATTCTTATGTGAATTTGGCCACTGCAGCCAACACACTGTTCCTGTGTTTCAGTTATCCTCCGTATTTTGATGACAATCCGTTTGGCATCTATGAAAAAATTTTAGACGGAAAGATCGATTGGCCGAGGCACGTCGATCCGGTTGCAAGGTAGGCCCGTTAGAAAATGCTGTTTAGGAGTATGAACCGGTTTTAGGTTTGAACGGTTAACAGATTTTCCTAACTGATGATATGTCAGTGGCGTAGCCAATTGGGGGGAGGGTTTGGGGTTAAACCCCTGGCCGTCGACGAAAAAAATTTACGTGTTTCATGCATCTTTTAGTTTTGGATGAGGTTTTGGGTTGAAACATCCCCTTGACTGGTACGTCGAGGACCTTTTATTTTGCTTGTCAAGATGTCAAGATTTTTTCAAAGTTGGTCATGACCAAAACCAACCCCCCCCCTTGTGGAAATCCTGGCTACGCCACTGGATGATATTCAGTATTTTGATGTGAATAGGCCTACAAAAGAAAATCCTTGTTGTTGATTATAGCCTGGAAGGTTCAACCAGTTATGCAGTTCAGTGGTTTCAATAAAACAATATTTAGTAAATTTGTTGTTATTGCCTTTGTAATATTAACTTAAAACAGCATGGAAGCATGTCATCATTTTCAGAGATCTTATTAAGAAACTATTGGTGCAGGACAGAACCAAGCGGTTGGGCAATATGAAGGTATGTACCGGGAACAGCATAAATTTATTGTGTGAAATATGTCACAAGAAAATTGTCTTATTGCAATATCAAATATATTTCCATAAAATCATGGAACTTTCAACCAAAACAACTGGAATATCTCGTGAAATCTAATATCCAGAAAATTGTGTTGGCAGCAACACTAAATTTGCATCAGACGTATCTGTCGCTATTATCTGTTATTAGTTTTTATTGGTGTCGTGTGTCATTTCACATAAACCAATGCCTGCTCATGCATTCTATTCCTCAGTAAGGACAAGGACTGTTTGAACTTGGGAAATTTTTATATTGTGAAATTCAACGAATTTCTTCTCAAATTTCGGGAGGTATTTGATGCGTACGTGCTTTGACTTGTGGTAAAGAGAAATTTGATTTCAGGTTTTGCCCAGCGGCGGTTCCACGTGGGGGATGAGTGGGGATGTATCCCCCAGTGTTTAATCTGGACTCCGGGGGGAAACTGAAAAAGCCGGGGGAACTGACAAAGCCGGGGGGAATTCTGCTAGGGGCCGCTGTTAGTCCATGTAGTATTCCAAAATTTCCGGGAGAATTTGAAATTTCCGGGGGATAAAAGGGCAATTTCCCCCTTCGTAAACGGCCTAGATTAAATACTCCATCCCCCCACCGGACTTCCGGACTTTTTTCCGCTTGTGAAGCCTATTCCCTTTTGTCAGCCTTTTTCGGCAAAGTTTGTTGATTTTTTCCTTCTCTTTTCATCTCCCCCCACCAACTTCCTATGAATTCATTTCATCCCCCCCCCACCAAGAAATCCTGGAACCGCCACTGGTTTTGCCAGTGTGTTTGATTCTGCGGGTCAGATAAAAGAAACCTAATTAAACGAAGCTGTGCATAATGGGTCGCGTTCACTGTACATTTGATCAAGATTATCGCATTTCAAATGATTCAGATTGGCAACAAACGTAGATTTGGCCTAACTGGACTTTCATGATATTTCGTTTAAGCAGTTTAGACGTTGCATGTTGTGTTCTGGCAATATCTCCCTTTCCATTTAATTACTTGTGTCGTATCTATTCGTAGCAAATGCTTATGCACGTGGCACGTAACACAAGCGTGCGGTATGTTGGCTTCAGTTTGCAGAGAATCAGGGTTTAATCTAGTCCGTTTTGGGGGGGGGGATTGCCCTTTCTCCCCCCGGAAATTTCAAATTCCCCGCCCCCGGAAATTTTGGCATACTGCGTCAACTAACAGCAGCCCCCTAGCAGAATTTTCCCCCGGCTTTGTCAGTTTCCCCCGGCTTTGTCAGTTCCCCCCCCCCGGAGTCCAGGACTCTAGATTAAACACTGCAAAGAGTGTGTGCGTTTGCACTTGTATGTGTGGGACCCATAAACTTTATTTGCACTCAATGGGACCCTGCAAATTTCTCATGCCACTGGATGGCCACCATTGATTACATCTTAATGTTTCTTGTTTTGCTGCAGAACGGAGCAGAGGACGTTAAGAACCATCGATGGTTTCGTGGAATCAGTTGGGACGATGTCTACAGGCGTAAGCTAGAGGTCAGTGTAGCTGCAGAATTCAGCTAATTTCCACTCAATGTTTATACCAATATCATTACTAAGACAACTTGTGTGTGTCTGCATGTGTGTGTGTATTGGTCAGCTGTCAGAGCAAGTCTGGAGTTCAATCAACCAATCAATCAATCAATCAATCAGTAGTAAGCTTCTATAGCGCCATTACAATAGTGCATCTGCATTAGTCTTTGGTCACTTCAGAGTGAAAGTCGTAGCCAAAAATCATGTCTGTTGTAGTATGAGTAATAGAGTATTGAATATATGAGAGGTAAGAGTTTCGGAAGTTTACCAACCAATTTCAAACGACAACCCGAGAGCGCTTTGGAAAAAGCTGTTCGACTGACTGACTGCGCGCTCGTTCGCAGCGGTTACGTTAGCGCACCGGAGATGTTACGGCTCGTAATCGGCGTTACGCTGTGTTACGGTCGGACGGGTCGTCGTCGTCGTATATCTGTAGTAATTGGATTTCACAGATGGCGCTGCTGTTGTCGTTTTCGTTTTTCAGCCCCCGCTAGTTCCGAGGGTTCGTCACACAGGAGATACGCGCAATTTTTTTGATTACCCCGAACAGAACTGGGAAAATTGGTCATTCAGGGACGACAAGGTATCAAAACGGGAATGAACGCCGCGGAACGGTCACGTGACTCACAAGCATGCCTTTTATGGAAATTAACAGAAAACTGAATGCGTTTGACTAAAGTTCTGTCGTTGGTAGTCGTTAGTTTTGGAAACGGCCTTGACTGAATGGATGGGATCGAATTTTGTGCTTGGGTTTTCGTTATTCGGCGTTTGCTGCGGTGTTATAATTGCATGATTGATTGCTCGCTTGATTGAAGCATTTTTGATTAACTGGAGTTGAACCTTTGTCTCTTTGCCAGAGTTCAATCAGTGTTCAATATATAACTACGTAGGTTTATATAATAATTATTAAAATTATAATCTAACATCCATTTTTAATCTAGTTTACGCATGCACACTCACGCACACACACACACACATCAGAGGCGTCATTTCACTGTTTTTCAGGGGGGGAGGAAGACACTTTCGATCTGTCAGTCTTTTTACCTGTTTAGTCATCCAATTTACATTAAAAACTAAATAACACATACATTGGCAAAAAATTTGTTCCCTAAAAATCAGGGGCAACGGCCCTCTGCCCCCTCCAAATGACGTCCCTGACACACATGCACACGCACATAGATGCAAAAACACAGATTTAAGTTTTTATCCATAAAATTCCTGTTGATTCAGAAATTGATTTTTCTTCTCAACTTTGAACGGCCTCATTTCATGTGGCCAAAAAACATGGGTTTTGCTGGTTGCTATGACACTCCATGGTTACATCGTGGTTACTGTGGCACAGTCCTAGTACATCTCTCCCTTCCTCTCATTGTCTCTTTTTATCTATCCATCTATTTATCTATCTATTTAACCATCTACCTATCTTTTACAAGTACATATTTGTGTGTGTGTGTTTCTTTTTGTGCGTGTGTGCTTGTGTGTGCGTGCTTGTGTGTGTATGTGTGTGTAATGATGCATATACTTAATCAAATCCAGATGAGCAGAAAATTTTTCTATGGAATTGTTGCTTGTAATTAGTTTTTCCGGTTGAGTGCTTACTTCCTCTGTCCTTTGACATGTGCAGACTTTCCCTCGACATTAGCTCGTGGCTCTCAAACAATCATTTTATGGCCTATTATTAGAATATGATAACATACAGAGTCGAACACAGAAAAAAACGTTACATGGGATGATATTTATCGAGGGAAACGATTCCAGTTACGGATAATTTTCGTAATTATGAAGATAGACGATTATTATCCTTCTGTGTCACCGTCATTGATATTTTCTTATCGTTGCTAATCTTCCCCACAAATACTACGAAGGAATATTATGTCCAGCAGTGTTTTATCCCACCACGTTATGGGGGAGATTCTCCACAAACCACAAAAATCCCCCCCCCCAAAAAAAAAATTCAGGACTGACACAAATTTTGCATTGAACTATGTCTCTTCCCTTCCAGCCAAGTCAATTTCCTCTCCCCCAAGACTTGGAGTCTGGATAAAACACTGATAATAAATAAGTAAATATAAGAGTTGTGTTTGGAAAGTGTCATATTGAAATCTGCACATAACCAGGATTCCGGAATATGGGGGCAAAAGTGATGATGGGCAATCATTGTCTCCTCCTAAACTACTCAGGGACGTAGCCAGGCGTGGGTAGGAATTTAGGTGGGGGAGGGGCTGAAGCCCAAGATTCTCTCCCCTTTCTTCCTTTTGAGCCTGCAATGCCATTTGGGCTTGAATTCATTTGGGGGCTAGCTTCAGGCTTGGGGGTCTTGAGCCCCCCAAGCCCATTCCTAGCTACGTCCCTGAAAGGCTGAAACCACTCAAAGGATTTGCACAAATTCCATGATTGGTCGGAGTCCGAATAGGGGGCCGGGACCCCGTGCCCCTCCCCCCTCCCGTGGCTACGTCAAAGGCATTGTGTGTTGTCGTTGACAAAACAACCAATTCAAGTCATAAACTTGGATATTTTTCGTTGCATCCGTTTTTGAGGCATGCGACTGTGTTGTGTGGTTGAGATGTCTTTCTCTGTCTGCGCAAATTTTAAACGTGGGGCATTGGTTGGCTTATTAACTTCATTCACGTTCCCCGAGTTCTCTCAAATGTCGTTTCTATCGATTTGTTTGCATGCGTTCAATTTGCAAATTAACAGAACATTTCAGTTTTATGTTCTATGCTCGATATGACAAAGAATAATGCGAACTCAGTTAATAAACTAAGCTTAGAGAAAAGTTAGAGACGCACATACCCCCAGAATCATAGGCGCCCACGCATTGAGGCAAGAGGGGGCACTTGCTCCCAGGAAAATTCAAATCTACTTTTTTGTAACTAACTATACTTTTTGCTTGTAAACAAAATGTTCACAGTAAAGTGAAACTCTAAGAACTGTGAAATTCAATTTATTTTCTTGAAAATTATGTTAGCCTTGACCATTGTGTTTTGCCCCCTGCAAAAATTTCCGTGGGCGCCACTGCCCAGACTGCATAATGCTGATCTTACTTATAATGTGTGTGTGCTGCACAATTTCTGACTGCAAGTTGGCTAAAGTATGCTGGCTAAATATTCAATTTAAAAAATTCATTAATGTGAAATCACGTGTTGCATTTCTACCCAGGCCTGAGGAGAGGGGGGTGCAGCCGGTACATTGTACCGGGGCCCAGGGAGTTTTCAGGGGCCCAGATCCGGTGACGATAAGGTTTTTTCTTGTCAGGATGTCTTTTGAGAATTGACAACGGTTTTTTTTGCTTGTCAGGTTTTTCGGAGACTTGATAAATTTTTCCTAAGGGCCAGCAAATTGTTTTGTTCCGGGGCCCGGAATTTCTCTCGGCGGCCCTGTTTCTACCAATTTTGCTATGGAATTCTTGACCTCTTTTGCTTCAAATCAAGTGTGACTTTGTATGTCTTTGGCTTTCCATACGTATTTAGGTTCCATTTTCGCCGAAAGTCGATCACGAAGGCGACACACAGAATTTCGATGGCTACGCAGAGATCGACTACACGTCAATAACATGTGCGCCTGAGAAAGAACGTGTTCTTTTCGTCGATTTCTAGTTGAAATGATCGCTGGAAAAACAAGAATCGTGCATTTAAAAGATTATCACAATAGCAAAGCTGTTAGCACAATGCAAGATGCAATCATCCGATTACAGGCTACTGAGTCCACTTCTTTTACTATTGACAGCGGCGTGGCCAGGATTCAAAAATGGGGGGGGGGTACTTTTAGGCCAAAGTCTTGATGAGCAAAAAAGTTTGTTGTTTCAAACACTTCAAGGTGCATTCACCTGGATTGAATACTACTCCCCACTTGTGGTTGCCTAGCCCCCCCCCCGACTATTCGCCGACTTTTAACGAATCTCACGACCGATCCCGGTCTGAAAAGGGGGGCCGGGTTCCCTCCCCCTCCATGGCTACGCCAATGACTATTGAAGAAAAAGCCAGTCGCTCTGTGTAAGTCTAATTTTGCTTACCATTACCATGGAAACCTGGTTGCTAGGCAAAGTTAGCATGGCCACAAGGGACGCATGGAGGGGTCCTGACCAGGGGCGTAGCGACGGGGGGGTATATCGGTATATGTATCTACCCCCAAAAATCAGACTACCTTAAAAAATCTAAGTGTTTTTAAATGTTCAAAGTTTTTTAAAGATTTATACCCCCAAATCACATTATAACCCCCCTCTGGCTACGCTCCTGGCCCCGACCCTCTAGTCGGGGCCAGATCAGCGGTGACATTTGTGCAAAACCGATTAGAAAATTTTATTTTATTCGTTGGGGTTTGGCGTTAGAATTGTCGTCTAGACTAGAGGCAACACAAGTGCTCCAGCTCTAAATCTGATTTCTAGATTTCACGGGGTTGGTCCCAGACCTCGTTGGGAGAGGCGGGGGCGGTTACGACGCCCCACCCCACCCGGGACCGGTTAAAGTTCGCCGTTTTCTGGAACCCTGGATACCCAACTGTTGGCAGCATTACCTGAAAATCAGAAGTTACCTTATAATTATACACCCTATGCTACTGTACAGTCTTGATTTTAGGCGTACGGAGTCATATCACCTCAAACTTTCGTGGTATCAAATTTATCAACGGCTTTTGTTTTTCTCTTCTTGGGTCAAATTTTATGATTTACTGCTGTACTCGGTTAAGGATTTTTACGATCTGTGCAGTGGCGGTTCCAGGATTTGGCAAGTGGGGGACCCTTGCGGTGGCAACTTCTAAGGATGAGGGATAATTATTTTTTCATAAATTAGCACATACGTGAAGAATATTATTCTCAATGGGGGGTAGGCATTCAATAACGGGGGCGCCGGCCCCCCTATGGAACCACCACTGGATCTGTGGTAGGCCTAATCTTTTATTGTTCCAAACGTATGGTAGCCTAACTCTTGACTGGCCGTTTGTTTAATAATGAAATTAAACGTGAATTTAGATGAACTGTATTAAATTGCCTGTCTTTATGGTATGGCGCAAGATTCCACTGTGTCGTGACTTTTTCCAAAAGATGTACATGCAGTGGCAGCTCTAGGATTTGGCAAGTGGCGGGGCCGTTGGGGGGCAACGTCTAATCATGAGGGTCCAACCATTTGTTGTTTAATGTATGTAGCATTAAGTATAGGGTCCCAACTGGGGGGGCCAGGCTCTCAATAGGGGGGGCACGGGCCTCCCTGCCCCCCGGTGGAGCCGCCACTGTGTACATGCACAGAATGTACTACATTTCAAACTCACAGGGGCCTAACCATGGTAGGCTAAGAGACTGTGAGGGCACATCGACCATTTTCTCCAACGACCAAAAAGACGCCGTGGATTTCTAAGCACGTGACCTACTATCTTTGGTAATGCTAACTCCCTTCCCCAATTTCTCAACTCCATTGCACAAACCTTATGAGAAGTCGTTTTAGTAGCAAAATCGACAAATTCGAGGCGAATACGGCCTAAATTTATCGTGCAATGATGGGCCCGAGAGATACCAAATATCTAATTGCAGATTCTTAGAGGACATATAAGGGTCTTGAAATGGTACGAGTTTCAAGGGAATCGGAGGACACAAATTTTTCGACAAAAAAACCCTGGACATCACGAAATTTTGAGAAATTTGACGAAAAAAATTCATGTCCGAAAATTCGCTCATATATCGCATTAGAATTGTAGGGGCCTTGCTGTGATGCCTTTGCACCAAAAAACTTTGGGCAAATTCGTCTGGAAAAAACCTGGACTCGATTTTTCTATAAAAAAATTCTATACGCATATTAGCCTTATTTCGATGACAGAAACTCGACAAAAACCTTAGCAAAAACCAAAAGTAGGCCCCCACAGATATCAAAAATCTAACTGCAGATCCTTAATAGGCATCGAATGAGCTTCAACTGGTGTGAGTTTCAAGAGAATCGGAGGACACAAAATTTTTACGACAAAAAAAACCCTGGACTAACCATCACGAAATTTTGAGAAATTTGACGAAAAATTCATGTCCGAAATTCGCTCATATATCGCATTAGAATTGTAGGGGGCCTTGCTGTGATGCCTTTGCACCAAAAATTTTTGCAAATTCGTCTGGAAAATGTCGATTTTTCTATTAAAACCTATACGCATATTAGCCTTATTTCGATGACAGAAACTCGACAAAAGTTAGCAAAAAAACCGTAGGCCCCCACAGATATCAAAAAATCTAACTGCAGATCCTTAATAGGCATCGAATGAGCTTCAACTGGTGTGAGTTTCAAGAGAATCGGAGGACACAAAATTTTTACGACAAAAAAACCCTGGACTAACCATCACGAAATTTTGAGAAATTTGACGAAAAATTCATGTCCGAAATTCGCTCATATATCGCATTAGAATTGTAGGGGGCCTTGCTGTGATGCCTTTGCACCAAAAATTTTGGGCAAATTCGTCTGGAAAATGTCGATTTTTCTATTAAAACCTATACGCATATTAGCCTTATTTCGATGACAGAAACTCGACAAAAGTTAGCAAAAAACCGTAGGCCCCCCACAGATATCAAAAATCTAACTGCAGATCCTTAATAGGCATCGAATGAGCTTCAACTGGTGTGAGTTTCAAGAGAATCGGAGGACACAAAATTTTTACGACAAAAAAAAACCTGGACTAACCATCACGAAATTTTGAGAAATTTGACGAAAAATTCATGTCCGAAATTCGCTCATATATCGCATTAGAATTGTAGGGGCCTTGCTGCTGTGATGCCAAATTCTTTTTCACCAAAAAAACTTTTGGAATGAGCTTCAACTGGTGTGAGTTTCAAAGAATCGTCACAAAATTTTTACGAAAAAACCCTGGACTGTCGATTTTGACGAAAAATTCATGTCCGAAACCTATACGCATATTAGCCTTTGGGCAAATTCGTCTGGAAAATGTCGATTCGATGAAATTCGTTTTTTTTCAGAAACTCGACAAAAGTTAGCAAAACCCGTAGGCCCCCACAGATATCAAAAATCTAACTGCAGATCCTTAATAGGCATCGAATGAGCTTCAACTGGTGTGAGTTTCAAGAGAATCGGAGGACACAAAATTTTTACGACAAAAAAACCCTGGACTAACCATCACGAAATTTTGAGAAATTTGACGAAAAATTCATGTCATATATCGAAAATTCCTTGCTTTGCACCAAAAAAATTTTGGGCATAAAATCGTCGATTTTTCATTAAAACCTAATTGCCTTATTTCGATGACAGAAACCTTAGCAAAACCGTAGGCCCCACAGATATCAAAAATCATAGATCCTTAATAGCACAAAACATTGGTGAGTTTCAAGATACTTTTTTACACAAAAAAACCTCCCATCACGAAATTTTGAGAAATTTGACGAAAAATTCATGTCCGAAATTTTATCGCATTAGAATTGTAGGGGCCTTGGTCCTTTGCCGTCCCCGATTTTTCTATTAAAACCTGTACGCATATTTTATTTCGATGACAGAAACTGGCATCCCTGGTTCCGGAACTGGTTTTCAAGAGAATCGGAGGACACAAAATTTTAGACAAAAAAACCCTGGACTAAGGCATCACGATCGACCAATCCTGTCCGATTTTAGAATATAATCCACTTTACAGTCAGAAAAAACAAAATAATAGTTTCCTATGCCTATAATCACAATAGATAATCCATAAAACTTTTATTGCAATCTTGGGGGGTAAAATTCCACATTTTGGAGAGTTTTTCCTAATTTTAATTACATACAATAGGGTTAAATCGGATGCTTCATGAAAGGCCGTCCCTAGCGAATGCTATAGAAACTACCATCGCCTCTAGCGAATGCTATAGAAACTACCATCACCCCTAGCGAATGCTCTTGAAACTACAGCTGCCTGCCCGAATCATGCAGAAATGTCACGACCCGTTTCGGTCAGAATAGGTGGGGGCCGACTCGCTCGTGGAATGCACCAAAGCAAACTTACACATGCAATGCAATAACTGGACTAACAGACGTCAACACGTACTAGTTAAAGTAACTATTCGGTGTATGTCTACTACTATTAGGCCTACACCGAACAATAACAATCATAATCCTATTACTATATCTTCCAAAATACTTAATAGCCTTTTTTCTAAGCAGATGATGCAAGAACAGGCAGATGTCCCCTAAACCACTCGAGGAGAATAACATTATTACTATTAATTATCATGACACTTCTTCAGGCAGTACCAGTGGCGGCTCCACAGGGGGCGTGCCCCCCCATTGAGTGCCTGGACACCCTGTTGGGACCCTATACTTAATACTAGATACTTAACAACAAATGGTTGGCCCCAGTGTTTAATCTAGGCCGTTTCCGGGGTGTGGGAAATCGCCCTTTCCCCCCGGAAATTTCAAATTCCCCCCGGAAATTTTGGCATCCTACATGGACTAACAGCAGCCCCTAGCAGAATTCCCCGGCTTTTTCAGTCCCCCGGAGTCCAGGAGTCTAGATTAAACACTGGTTGGCCCCCATGATTAGAAGTTGCCACCCCAACGCAACGCCCCCCTACTTGCCAAATCCTGGAGCCGCCACTGGGCAGCACCACGAGTGTACTCAACAATAATGGTGTTTGGTCGTAACTTATTGTAGTACAGTACATGTAATATGGAAGGAACAAATCACTTGAAAAAAAACTAAACTAAGAAAACAACGACAACACACATGACATTTGTTATCTTGCTTAGTTTCTTTTAAATTTTTGAACGAGTCTGTTCAAAACAACCAATACACACACACACACACCACGTGCAACCGCCTTCCAGTTTTTTTTTAAATAACAGTAGCAACAACGTAAAGTTAAATATTTCCTGCGAAGAACACAACTAAGTTAATACCATCGCAAAGTACAGAATAATAATTACAGAAATAAATTTTTGTTTAACTGTATAAAAACATTTTGTACATTTTTTTACATTTTTGTATCAATATGATTTTTTTTGTTCTATACAAGTTCTGTACATATTTTTACAGGTTATAATATAAGTCAGCGCGTTAATTACGATGCTAGTTACAGCTACGAATGCAGCACCAGTTCTGAAATGTACTACACAAGTTAACACTAATATACCGCATATCCACATCGCCTCGCTATTTATGGTAAAACAGGACCTGCAGTCGTCCACTGAAAGCAGTCGCCTAAAGTTTTTTACAATAAAAAATTTCTCCTAATAAATTAAACCTTAGCACACAATCGGTCCGCAAATCACACTTCTAAACATTTCCGCGCGCATGAAGCATTATGCAAAGATAAGCAGAGATACTTTCCTTTTACTCCGGGATGCCAACCTAGATAACCGGTTATTCGAGCAGTCCGACAAATATTAACCGTCTTCGAGGAGCCAGTGGCAACATAACTGGCCAAGTACTATACAAGCAAGCCCTAACCCTTTGAAAACTGTCAGTCTGTACCTAAAAACTGAGACCCAATATATGCTCATCCCACTATTGCGGGAATTCGGGGATCGCGGGGTCACCCCGCTATAGTGGTATCGCGCCTTCAAAGGGTTAATTTTAGCACTTAAATTTGCATCGCCTTTGTCCCAAAGCCTAAAGTCAGATCGATCGATAGCGCTGAAATAAGATCGGCCAGTATAACTTACCCGTTGCCATTTACACGCAGCGAAGATTAGGCCCCGACTAGCAGAAGATTCGACGAAAGAAAACGCAAATTAATTATGTTTCGATTAACTTAAGCCGCGTCGAATCGCAACCAGTCTCTGTCAACGTCAACAATCAATTAATAAGCGATATTCGAATAGTTAAAAGCTCCAACGGAAACCGGAAATGCACGTGCGCGTGTGTGTGTACCGGTGCGTCAAACAGACTCAGCCCGCGAGGGTCGGTTTCGGCAACGACCGATGACGACGACGCGACGCGTGCCGCCTGCGACCCGCACGTCGCCGGCAGACGCGACTGGGTCGGATCGGCGACCTCCTCCCGATAGAGACGCTTGATGTCGTCGTAGATGTCGTCGTCCCCGTCGGCCGGCTGTTTCAAGGCCATCCACTCGAGAAGGACGGGCACGCCGTCGACGAACGACAGCGAAACCTCGCAGTTCAAGCACTGCAGGACGACTTTCTTACACAAAAAGACATCCTCGTGCTCGATCTGAACGACGTAAAAAAAACAAACAAACGAAACACAAACGTTAAAACGCAATCAGCCCGACGCAAATCATTACCTCATTCGAGACTGGTAAAGTAAAAAGGTATAGATCCCTAATCTCAATTTCAAGCATGGACTCATCGATATAGTACGTGCGCAAATAGAGGCATATTTTAAACCCCCTCTCCCCATAGGCACCTACAGAAATTTTTCCAGGAGGGGCAAAACACATTTTAACACACTGGTCACGGTTAACATAGTAGCAAAGTTTTCAAATTTCAACGTGAAACATTGGTATTTGCATTTTCCAGGAGGGCAAGTACTCCTCTTGCCCTAATGCATGGGCACCCATGCCCCTTCCCCGTTTGCACATCGTACATAGGCAAAATCTCCTAAACCCGCCCCTTCCACCCTCAGTGCATACGTACTATATGGATGCACCCTATTGTAGCCGGCACTGATCTCCAGTTTTTGAGGCAGGCAGCTATGCAGGTGGTGGTTTACCCTACTTATCTAGAGTAGATTGCCCATCAATTGCCCTCCCCTCTAGACCTAAATTCACCTTCACAGCTCAATGCTGCTCCTCTTTTACCACCGGCCTCTAGTGAGTGAAGGCTGAGTCGACCCTAGGGGGCTCCAGCGGGACTCGGTCCCATGCCTCTTTGGCGTGCTACCGATCTGCCATCTTCTCACCCACCCACCCCCACCCACCCCAGCCTCCAGCAAAAGTATACAACATAGTGAAAGATGTTATTAGATGCTGAAAATAATACATCTGTTGAAGAGACAATGTTGATAATTTGATGCAATATGCTTTTCTTCATTTATCTAACACCCTCCCCTCCAATTCCAAAACCTAACTTCTCCACCATATCACCGACCTAAAGACACAGCTATCCATTTGGCATTGGAGTACCTTGGCTAAGCTCGAACCTCCACCCCCCCCCCCCCCCCCAATTATCAAACGCATTTAAAATCTAACCCTTTTGCCTTAAAACCGATATTTAGGCTTCATGACATATTGGTCAAACGGATCGTTGCCATTAAAGGGTCATCGACGTGATTGACTGAAAGATGAACAAATGCAAGCGCCGACCTCGCCAAGTTTCTGCAGCTCGAGGATCGCCGACGACCAGCTAGGCGAGAAGTCTTCGAGGTCCAACGAAAGCAGGGCCAGGGCCAAGACCGATGGAGGAAACCCGGCCAGCTGATGGTGCAGCAGACACTGCTGAAGAACAAACGTCAGCTGGTGAAGATGCTGGGACAGCGACATCGGCGGAAAGCCACAGAGAAGGTCGGGGAACAGGTGCATCACAAGTCCATGAAACTAGAAAGATATTTATAACAATCAATCAATCAATCAATCACATTTACTAAAACAACTTGGTATAAAAATGGGTTAAACGGGTTAAGACACGAGAATATAGGGGTGTCCAGTGTTTACCAACAAGGTCCGGTTGCTCCGCCCACTGGTGGGCAGAAACCATTGTTGTCTATTAATAGACACCAATGGCAGAAGCAGATTTCTTGCTGGTGGGCATAGATCAGTGACCATAAAGATTGTGTGCGTGTACAACTGTACATGTATGTGTCTGTGTGTCCTGGTCACTCACTCAAAACCAAAACTAAGTGTCGTTGCGTACCGCGTGCAGAAAGTTCAAGGGAGTGCTGAGTCTCAGGTCCCAGTTGAACTTGTCCAGGATGCAGAGCTCCATCCTGTGCACCTCCGAGATGGAACACCCGCACCCAGTCGTCTGCACCAGCTCCCTGGTACTCGGCACATGCTACGATTTCAAACAACACAAGATCACACCCACCCACCAAGATCAAAAGACAGCTCAAAACACAACACACTATTATGCAAGCAAAGCATATCCACTACAGTAGAACTTCGTTATAATGTACTCAGCAGGTCTAAAATTTACTAGGTATATTATTATTATCATTATTATTATTATTATTATTATTATTATTATTGAACGTTAAGATTTATGTGGTAAATTGTCCTAGGAAGGCTGCTTGAACACATTACATAGTTCATAGTTCACTATTATGCGAGCAAAGCATATCAACTACAGTAGAACTTTGTTTAAAAAAAGAAAAAAAGAAAAAGAAAGAGAGGAAGACCATGAAACATGTGGAAAAGATCATTAGAAAAAGAGCATGAAGAAAATGGATGCACCTGGAGTGAACTAGAAGATCTGGCAACAGACTGAGTGAAATGGAAGGATATTGTTTGTGGCCTATGCCCCCATGGCAGTGCAATTGGCTGAAGAATAATAACTTTTTTATAACGTACTCAGTGGGTCTAAAATTTAGTACAGTACAATCAAGGTTTTTTATATCCAATGTGCCATCCTATACGGTAGCGCATCACACGGTACCATACATTGCAGCATGCTATAACCGAGTAAACGTTATAACTGAGTACGTTATATCAAAGTTCTACTGTAGTTAATTAATTGCAGACAGTGAGCAAGCATTATAGCTAACTAATGTAAATGTTGCTCCACACCATCAAATCCATAACAAACCATAATAGTCTGTACTCTCAATTTTTAAACAAAATGGGCATGACAATATAAAGGTCTCACTGTATTGCAAACCATATTCAAGATACCAGACAAGTGCATTCACAGGTGCAATATGCCAAGAAAGTGAAAATTATCCAATCAGATTAATCCACATTGAAAATTCACTGGCCAATCATATGCTAAAGTTAAATGTGTTTCTTGCTCAGTAGTATGCATTGCATTAATACCATTCATGAAATCAGAAATGGAAAGAACTACAGGTGAAAATGGGTGAAGTTACCTCGTCCTCTTCAGTGGCTTTGGCGCCAAGGTAGAAACAGGTAACAGCAACACATTTCAGATACTTTGGCTTCACCTGGAAAATAAATTAATCAATTAATTATGTCTAACACACGTTTCAATTGACTGCAATTTCAAATCCACTCATCTGCTTTCATAACTTGTTAACGTGAAGTCCAGAGAACATACACTGTACCCTGTCAAAGACTAATCAAAAATGTCCATTTCTCACTTAGCATTTGGCCAAATATGACCAAAAGAAGAGTGAAAAGCTAAATTTAGAACCATTCATATTTCAGTCCTTTGTTTCCTTTCATTTACTTCATCAGTAACTATGGCAAAAGCACTAAAGTATTCAAACAAGAACCGAAGACTGCACTGTTTGTCCACAGTTATGTAGACCACTGATTTATTCGCTACGACTTTTGCTGCATTTTCAATTGTTAGGTGCCTAACCATATATGCACGATATGCCACCCTGATCAGTTCATCCCACTACCACCACCACCACTACTACTACCACCACCACTACTACTACTACTACCACAACTACTACCTATTACAACTACTACTATTTATTATTATTATTATAATTGTAATAATACTACTATTATTATTCCATTATAATTTGACAAACAGAACAGAATCACACAATTATTTCCAAAACAAAAACCAAGTTGGTCTAAAAATAGATAAATAATATAAAATTTTTGTTAAGCGTAATTGAAAATAAAGACCTTGACGGAATTCAGAAAGTGATCGAGGATCGCAACACTCATGAACAGCGCCTCAGGATAAAATCCAAACTCCTGATTCAAGGTCATAAACCACTTGACAACCCTGCGCCTATCCAATGCGTTGATCACGTCATCCTGTCAAAACACGTCACAGATTACAATCAATCAATCAATCAATCAATCAGTGTCATTTTAAAAGTTTGGAAATTTAAAAAAAGTATATGGTGATGAACTTTTTATCATCAAACCCTTTGAGCATCAGAAAATCGAAAGCCAAGCAATAAACAATTTTTTCCACCGCCCACCGGGGCCCCTCATATATCGCAGGGCCCTAGCACATGTCTACCATGCCTATGTTCTAAAATGGCCCTATCTACTATAAGCAAAGTTATCAATATACAGCAATGTTTATATCACAAACCCTACTGTCATAAGCACCACGCTTATCGTATCACAAACCCAAAATTCTAAACCAGAACTGAGCCAAGAATTCTTATATGTTCAAACTAATCCATACAACAAACACATCTTGTTACATGTCCAGCCAAGTAACTTCATTACAGATTGGCCAAAAACAATTAAAGTTGTCAGGCACAATTTCTGACAGAATTTCATGGGCCAACATTTGCAGAAGAAGACCAATTCTTGGTTTAATGTCCAGTTTCTGAAAATAAGACTCACATTTACCATTCAAGTCCAGTCAAATAGGTAAAGTCAGAGGTTCCATACTTGATTTCGAGTGTTGGGGCGGAACCTATCTCCGGTTCCTGAGGCAAGCAGTGACACCATTAATCTAGAGTAGTTTGCCATCGCTTTCTCTAGACCCACGTTTACCTTTGCCACCTAACACTGTTACCAATTTATCCATGCCTAAGCAATGTACAGCTTAGTTGGCCACTGGTACCGTGACTTCATCCAAAGATGGTCGCATATCATCAAAGGTGTTCTGATGGGAACTAGTTGCTGAATGACAAGCAGGCCAGTCAAAGAGACAAGACCCCAAGACATTAAATAAAATACACTAAAGACTTAACAAACAAAATGACAAATTGAAGAAATAATGCCAACAAAAACCACGAAAAAGCAAAATGATTTTACATCATCACTTCTTACCTGAGCCATGGATGCTGAGTATGAGCACGGCATCCATTTTTCCTCCTCCCTCTTCAAGGAAGTCGAAAGCATCGTCAAAATCTGTTTCATGCTATCCTGGGCCATCGCAGATCTTCACCCGTCTCCCACACCAAACAACCTGCAGTTCCCATCAAAAGAAGAGTTACCCAACAGAATCATCTTATAAATGCCATCATCGGGCATAATCAAAATACATTTTAACCCTTTTGCTGCCAGTTTGGCATATGTGATGAGCGGCACTTGTCGACACGGCACTTAAGCAGTTCATCTGATACCTTGTATCTGATTTTCTCACAAAACATAAACAAATGCTGGACATGTGACATAATCAACATGATTCTGGAATGACCATTCTTCCAATTATCATCATCATCATCATCACCACCACCACGATCGTCATCAACATGCTCACTGCCAACTCCTTAGAGGCAACAGCTAGATACAAAACACCTTTGATGTTGTCCAGCCACTTTTTACTTGGTCTTCCTCTGCCTCTATTTCCTTCCATTTCAGTGTTAAATCCTTGCATGATAACCTCCTTTCATTCATTCTATTGATATGTCCAATACCAGGTAATGTTCTTCGAATCAACCTGGAATAAATTTTACGTATGCTGACAATTCTAACCTTAAACCAAGTCTTTGCAAATCTCAGTCTCAAGATGTAAACCAAGAGATCAACCTTACAGCAGGCCTATATCAACTGGTCACACATTATGCCCAACATTGCATCAGAATGACATTATTACCAAAAGAATCCCTATTATATTTACAGTATATTTTCTGACAGCATCTTATAATATGTAGGCATAGGAACGTTTAATCACGCAACCTAGATGATAATAAACAACTCGGCTTCTTCATATAGAGGACAGTGACCTGTCAAATCGCTGAGCGAAGAAGATCAAGGTCTTAACGCCCCATTCTACCTCTCCTCCCTCAAAGCCGAGTAAAATTCACAAATAAAGTTAACCACCCCCACAAATTCGATTTCCATTCGAAACCCCTTCGTCAATTCGGCATCTCAAACGTCAAATAAAACGAAAATTGAATTCAAAATGAAACAAACCGGAGGGTCAAAGACTATTTTCTCATCTCCGTAATAAACTAAAATTCCAAAGTAGGTCAGCCAACAATTCGACCTTTATTGAAAACCCTTTTGTCCTTAATACATGTCAGACGTCGAATAATACGAACCATATCGCGAATAAGCGTAAAATTCGGGTTCGATGGGGACCTCCTACCCCACCCCAACTAGGGTCCCATCCCCTTACCCCTCCCCAGTCGTCAACAACAAAGGTTGAATTTTCAAACCAAACCTGACCTTTTTCCCGTTTAAACAGCGCGGCACTGCCGGGTACATGCGTCCCACATGCGGCGGCGTTCGTCCGGCGCTCTACTGTGCAGCCATGGTCGATTGAATTCCGATTTAAATCGAATTTTTAAGGAAAATTCAAACAATTTCTCTTCGCAAAATGACGAAATTTTTTCACTTCAGCTGATAACAAAGAGTATCTATCGCCGTCGATCCGTTGCAGCTGTCCCTCGGTGACGTACTTGACCACCGATGCTAGCGTCATCTAGCGGCCAAAATTGAAAAAGATTGGTGAATTCAACGGCGATAGGGTTAATGTGCAACCCGTGGGCTCATTGTCCGTAGGATCCGTTGTTGGTCCCCAGTTCAGGACCATAGACCTCTAAGTGGCGCCGCCATTCATCAGCGGATGGTGGCCAGTATTTTTCACTGAACCTATTAAGGTTACCTTCGCAGTGTTACAATAGCCGCTGGTTCTACCACTGCCATCTAGTGAGTGAAGAATGAGTCAAACCAGGGCTTCTGCGAGCATCGAACTCTTCCATTCGTGATCGAGGACAGTGTTGGTGCCAATCTATAATCTAACCGCAACTTCCCGCCCAACTCATTATCAGTGGCGGCTCCAGGATTTGGCAAGTGGGGGGGGGCCGTTGGGGTGGCAACTTCTAATCATGGGGGCCAAGACGGCCAACCATTTGTTGTTAGTAGTGGCGTTCCTAGGGGTGGTGTCAGTCACCCGGTGCGGAAATGTGGTGACAAGCAAAAAAGGTTATCTCCACTCTGAAACGCGGTGACAAGCAACAAAATCTTAGTTTGGTGTCCCCCTCTACTGGGTGTCACCCAGTGCGGTCCGCACCCTCTAGCAACGCCACTGGTTGTTTGGTATGTAGTATTAAGTAGACTATAAGGTCCCAACACGGAGGGCCACTGGGGGCCAGGCACTCAATCGGGGGCAGCCCCCCGATCCCCCTCTGTAGAGCCGCCACTGCTCATTATAAGTCTACCAACCTAGGATCTAAAATAATAACTCCGTTTAGAATAATTATTATTAGTCTTTTCTTGAAACCCACTGTGGATTCATTTGTAGGATATTATATTATTTTAAGATTGGTTTTAAAGAATGTCGGTTTGGAAATGAACAACATCGATCAGTCTCACAGCCAGGATTCCAGAATAGGAGGGCACTTCCAGTGGCGTCGCCAGGAATTTTTGGTGGGGGAGAAAGGGGCTGGCGTATCAGATTCCTTTCCCACCTCCCCACCCCCCCACCATCAACAAAAAACTTTCTCACCGGCTTTGCGCGAATCTGGTAGGTGGTCTAGGGCAGGTTGTGGGGCAGTTGCTCCCATTTGCCCCCGTGGCGACGCCAATGGCTCCGAAATATGTGCATTTGGACGCGGTGGGCATTTGGACGCGGAGGAGCATTTGAACGCGGTGAGCATTTGAACGCGGAGGACATTTGGACGCGGAGGACATTTGGACGCGGAGGACATTTGAACGCGGAGGGCATTTCGGCGTGGTCTGGGTTTTACTGCAGTGTGGTTAGCCTATCACCTCGGGGTGATCAGAGGCCGTGTAGTGGTGACTATACACTACAAAAACTAGGTCTAATTCGCCTAGAATTTGCCTAATTTTCTATAAAAACGATTTCTCGCATTCTCTTACATGGCGGACAAAGACTCGATAAAATCTGGCTATAAATCGATGGCCAAAATGATAGCGTGGAACTAATTACAAATTATTTCAAGGCTTTGCGTGGCCTTGAATTTCTGCAAATTTCAAGAGAGTTCCGAACAGTGGCGTCGCCAGGACTTTTTGGTTGGGGGGGGGGGCAAAGGGGGGGCTGGTGTGTCAGATTCCTTACCCACATCCCCACCCCCACCCCCCACCCTCCATAAATAACTTTCTCACCGGATTTGCGCGAATCTGGTAGGTGGTGTGGGGCAGGTTGGGGGTTCAGTTGCCCAATTTGCCCCCCCGTGGCGACGCTAATGGGCACTTCGATAGGCCTATAGTATAAATGAATATCTTTCGCAGCCAAAAACGTCTTGACGGACTTCTTTTTGCTAATGGCATATTAGTCGCCCAATTATACCCATATATACAATCTTATACAATATATATATACAGCAAATAATAAATATGATTTTTGCGAGACCTGACCGTAGTACACTTTGTCCGATCGAATTTTTCCCGGGGGGGGGGGAGCCCCGTCCATCTCTTGAGGGCGCAAAATCTACCAGTCTCCATTAATCCAGTAGATACGTCCAGCAAATAATAAATGCTCTTCACTTCCTCCTCCTCATCAGTAGGCCTCTTCCTCCTCCTCCTCCTCCTCCTCCTCCTCCTCCTCCTCCTTCTTGTTCCTTCTTTTCCTCTCCTCAACCTAATTCTCGTCCTCCTGTTCTTCGTCCACATCGCCTCTTCTTCTTCTCCTCCTCCTTCTCCATCTCCTCCTCCTCTTCCTCTTTCTTCTTCTTCTCCGTCTAATTCTACTTCTTCTTTTCCTTTTCTTCCTCCTTCTCTTTCTACTCCTCCTCCTCCTCCTCCTCCTTCTTTCTACTTCTTCTTCTTCTTCTTCTTCTTCTTCTTCTTCTCCTCCTTCCCCTTCTCCGTCTCCTTCTCCCTCTGATATAGACTCCATATCCATCAGATATATATATATATATATATATATACTCCACTCCATCAGACGTAGCAAAACCCTTTCTCTTCCAATTATCGTCAAATTAAAATGATCGAAAAAGAAGAAGAGGAGGAGGAAGAGGAGGAGGAGGTCTAGGCCTCATATTGACTGATTCCATTCTCCGTTCAATCGACTTTCCTCTTCGTCCTTCTCATTCCCGTTTCCTCCGCTAAATTCGGGGACGTGCGCTCATAAAATTATTCTTCTTTAACCTTCCACACTCCGATGGTTGGACACCATATATGGACTATCCCTTTCCATTGCTGCCTATTGTTAGCTGCCCTCACGACTTGGTTGGTTGAAAGTCCCCTTCAAAGTTTGGACGTGGTAGATCCAGGTAATCCTTGGCCTTTCCTGAGCTCTTCTTCCTGGAATTGTACTCTTTGCGATCTTCTCGAGGCAACCCCCTTGTTTCCTTACCATGCGCCAAAAATATGTCCGTTTTTTTTCTTTTGACGCTATTCAACAGGATTGTCAGAGATTGGTTCTCTTCTTCTCCTGCTTCTCCCTTTTAGTATACCTTGACCCCTTAACCGTGTATTTAACTGTAACTCAATGTAAAATGGACGGATATATCCTGGATCCCCAGTTAAGGGGTTAATCCTTCAACGTTAATTTTAATATATCAAATATGAAATATCTAATACAGTATATCTAATATCGAAATATGAAATATTTTTACAGTGTACATATTTTGTCTTTACAACTATTTTTCCGCTATTTAATTATATATATATATTTATATATATATATATATATATATATATATATATATATATATATATAAGATCAATGAATTTAGCCGACAAAACGTTCACTTCTAGGCTTTTCTTCGTCTTCATGCCTCGGAGTTCTCTTTAACATCAACCTCATTGGATTCGTTTGAATCGCGGTGAAATTAATCATGATCTCTGGATCGAATGAACGACCAAATGGCGATTGGAGTCAATCTAATGTCCCACAGCAGCGTCTAAACTTAAAAGACGCCAATGACACTTTTGCTACGACGTGTGCAACCACTTGTCATAGCAGCAGCAGCAGCAGCAGCAGCAGCAAATAAAGTGGCTGTATGTACAGTAGAACTTCGTTATAACGTACTTATCGGGTCTGTAACATTGACTAATTGAGTGCATTATATCCGATGTACGTTATATCCAACACCATCCAAAATGACAGCGATTGGTTGGCCCACCCATGGGTTCATTGGGTTGGGTTGGGTTGGTAAGGAAATAGGTCAATTTTAATGTAGGCCTATTGCGGTGGGTTGGGTTGGGTCAGGTAACACTATTGCTGTCGTGGGTTTGAATATTGATGGTTTGGTTGGGTTCGGTTGGATTTCTAAAACGGACCCATACATGTCCATGTCTTCAGCAGCGCATCCACAACCATACATAGTGGTATTTTATAACTGAGTAAACGCCAAAAGCCAATGAAACGTTATATCTAGGTTCAACTGTAGTTCTTCTTATCTCTCTCTCTCTCTCTTTCCCCCCACAGCGAGCGACGGTTCGCCTGCCTTTGTTTCGGGGCGGGAAAGGGGGAGAGGGAGGGCAGGCGGGCGGTCATTACCTTCAACAAATCTTCCTTTAATTATCCGTTACGCGACATCGGGTCCCTCTTTCTCTCTCCTCTTTTTCCTCCTCCTCCTCCGCCGCCGCCGCCGCCGCCGCCACCAACTCCTCGGTCACAGACGGTCGGTCAAGCGGCAGCGATGGGGTCCGGTTGACCGGTGCAGCCTGGCATTCCGACACGGTTGAGCGACCGCTAACGACGACGACGCCGACTCTCTCTCTCTCCTCCAGGACTCCATCATCTGGCGTTCATCGTCTTCTTCTTCTTCTTCTTCTTTCTCCTCCTCTGCAGTCGAACGGTTTTCTTGTCTCTCCTCCTTGCCTTGCCTTGCATCTAAGACCGGTCCAGTCGATCGGAACCAGGAACCTCGCTTTTCCGTGACCCGCCAAAGCGAACCAGCCTCGTTCTGCCAGGTGCACGTGCAGTGTGTGTGTGTGTGTGTGTGTGTGTGTGTGTGCTGTTCAATGTTTCTGCAAATGTATTGTCTTTGACACAGAGAGGGAGAGAGACAGATAGACAGACAGACAGACAGAAAATGAAACAACGAGGCACTTCTATGGCGACAGTCATAGTCGGTCATCCGTCTTTGAGCAGGAATATAAGAGGCGCTATAGAAGTCACTTAGAGCCTGTTACATTATTACTATCACTATATATTACTATTACTATTACATGTCACATTGTAGAGGTGAACTCCCTATATAGAGTCAACGGCTCAAAGATCTTACAAGAGTTAAATACGTGGATCAAGTCAATATCGACTGCTGCTGCTGCTGCTGCTGCTGCTGCTGCTGCTGCTGCTGCTGCTGCTGCTGCTGAAGCTGCTGCTGAATGGAGTCACGCAAACCGGGCATTTTCATTCTCGCCATAACACACAGCGTCTCAGATTTTCGATCGCTTTGGGAGAGATTAGACTTAGAGACCGAGTGCGCTTCGAAGGGTCTTCAAAGGACCGAAGCACCTCGCAGTTCTCTTAGGAGATCATCATAATGAAGATAAGTAGACGAAGAATACGGAGGAGGAGGAGGAGGAGGAGGAGGAGGAGAAGAAGGAGACGGAGGTTAGAGACTTCGAAAGAATACGGAGGTTAGAGACTTCGAAGAATACGGAGGAGGAGGAGGAGGAGGAGGAGAAGAAGGAGACGGAGGTTAGAGACTTCGAAAAAGACTGATTAGGAAAGTGTCGAATTGGGGTGGAATCGTGGGTGTGGGGCGGGTTGGGGCACTTGACGCCGTTTGAAAATACATAACTAATTAACTCTACTGTCGTCTAGGCTTGTAACAATATTACTGGTATTATTATTATTACTACTACTACTACTACTACTACTACTACTACTACTACTACTACTACTACTACTACTACTACTACTACAGTACTTACTACTACTTCTTCTACTACTATACTTCCACCACTACTAGGCCTACTACTACTGCTGCATGCTACTATTACAACAACAGCTACTACTACTACTGATGATGATGATGATGATGATGATGATGCTGATGATGATGATGATGATGATGATGATGATTAAGATGATTATGATGATTATGCTGATTCGATTTTGTCCTGTAGTCTAGTCTAGGCTTGAGGATATAGTTGCTTTTGGACTTCGGTTGCTGAGGCAGACAGATGACCGGTGCCAATTGAGTATACGACTTACGAATGTCACGAAATATCAAATCAAATATTAATTCCACAGTCTCGCAATTATAACAGCCAGTGGAATAAACCAACAGTCACGTGATTCTTCAATCAATCAATCAATCAATCAATCAATCAATCGTTTCGAATCGGCTTAATTATCGCAAACCGGCAGATTGACACGCAATAAGTATATAGGAAATGAATGTCGAATGTGTTGACGCTGCAGCCTTTTAAACGCGTGCCTATTCTTGCGTGATGCAGTGTTAGCCTCTTGCGTTAAAGTAAACAGTGCGTTTGATTAATTATGAAAAAATGGTTCAACAATTGAATTTGATTGTCTCTGCGTTGGGACTATTCGTTACTTTTCGTCATAGAAATAGTCGCATATTCGTCATTCAACAACTTTCACACCGACTTGGCACAAATGCTATTACGCGTCGGCGCTATAGAAGTTCAAGATTAGAATATAGATCGTGTACAACTATATAGACGAATACGCATGGGCGTCCGGAGGGGGTGCAAGGGGGTGCAATTGCAGTTATTGCACCCCCTGGAAAAAATGTGGTTATGAAAAAAGTCAAATTACTTGTTTCTTTCGTCACAAAACCTTGTTTTGCATCCCCTGGAATTTTTTTCATTTCTTTCGTCACAAGACCCTGTTTTGCACCCCCTGGAAAAATTTCTGCGGACGCCCATGCGAATACGGACGATTAATCAAGGAAACATAAATGGATTAAGAACAATAACTATTCAGGGCAGTTAATTAACTCGTGTATATATAGGCGCAAACAAATACGCCATGCAGAAGCAAGACTTCACTTCGCCTGACATTTGAAACGTGCAGAAAAAAGCGTGACCAGCGAACAAGCGATGCGTGAATATTGGCGTCGAATGATCTAGGAAGCTTTTACCGCCAGACGCAGGGCTCCTCCGCCCGCCGTTAAGGAATGGCGGGCGAGCGGCGTTCGTCGCGCGACTGTAGTTCCGGTCGCCAGTATCAACAACGTTTCGTCCGACAATCCGGCGCCATGTTGAATGAGAAACAGTGCAGTCCGTTCGGCATCCATGCTCCGCTGGACGCCAACCACTGCAGACACCATATACAGCATTACGAAACTCTATAGTTGTAAATCCAGATATGCTAAACACCCAAATAAGCCACCTACACATATATATATATATATTAATCCTGGCTATATATATATATATATATATATTATTCCTATATATATATATATATATATTCTATTATTCCTCTAATATATATATATATATATATATATATATATATATATATATATATATATAATATATAATATATATATATATATATATATATATATATATATATATATATATATATATATATTAGAGGCGTATCCAGGAATTTGATTGGTGGCATACATTTTGGATGCATGGGATATATATTGCTATATATATATTATATATTATATAATATATATTATATATATGATATCTATTTTTATAATATATATTATATATGTCAAATATATATGTCTATATGTTATATACACTGTATTATATATAATATTATATACATACTGATTGGGGGGGGGCGAGTCAATTCTCGCACTTAATCTCACGCGATTCGAAAATTGGGTTATATACTCTGCTAAGACTGTGTGATTAGTGTGCGGTCAACGATACAACCGCGCGCTATATAAATATAAATATAAATATATATATATCGGGTTCATTCAACATTAATGTATCTATATCGGATTGTGTCGGAGTTGTTGGCACAAACCTGCGTTTCCAATTGGCACCGGAGGTCAAGAGGGGTCAATCCACTTCTGAGACCATAAATTGCAAGGAAAGCGGATGTTATGTTTGAGGTGTAAACAAAATCCGCGGATGTTTTCCGAGCGAATGTAAATGCATGGCAAGACAGTTCGAGTGAAGGCAATTTGTCAACAGCGCGTCTGTCTTTAAAATCGGTGCAAAATATTTTCAAATTTCGGCATTTCGCTCTCTCATATTATTTCGATATTAGGCCTTTATTAGACAGAATTCCACCTAATTATAAGAGAAAGTCATTCTGCTTACTAATTATTAATTTAGGTATAAAATTTAGAATCAATCAATCGATCGAAATAGCATTTAGACTAACAGCTAAGCTACAACTGCTAAATCTTTAACACCCACAGTCGCACACTTCTCTTAGGCCTTCCTCTAGGCTTGAGCCCCCACTTTTTGAGAGATTGCCTTAAGAAATGGGGTGGGTTTAGGGTCCCTCAGGCCTCAACTTTTTCATTCGAGTTTTTACGCTAATGTATTAACACCAATTCGTTGATTAATACTCTGTTAACTGTTTTCCTTGTGACCTCAATAATTATTACCTAATGGAAGTAAGTAAGCACATTCTCGTTAATTTATATAGCTCTTTAAGAAATATTGTCGCAGTTTCTGCTTATAGAAATGGATGGATCCCATAGATAGTAGCATCGCCATTGCAATATTGCGTTTGTATTATTAAACGCTAATATAGGCGCATTGCGTGATTGTCAAGTAAGGACTGAGATTGCACGTCACTCCGGCGGAAGAACTGGATTGCGCATGACGCCGGGGGCGGAGGAGTGGCGCCGAAATGGAAATGACGAGGGGGTGGGGGGTGTCCATGTCATGCAGCTGCAAATGGAAGCACCCGTCTCGGTCGGTTCACACGCATTTTTGCATAGCAACTTTCTTCGCTGCAGGTACGGGATGCGAGGACTGGTGCAGTGGTGGGTGGGATGAGACGAGCCCTTTTATAACATCGAGGCGCCTGGGATGGCGTGACATTTTCGAGAATTTAACAACGAGGTTTGCTGACGATATTGACATCCTAGAGATTTTAAGAATCGGAAAACGGTACAGATACTGAGCAATGAAGCTGAGCGCTATGGACTGTCAATAAACATTGAGAAGACAAAGACAATGGTGTTTGGCGACAAAGAAAGAAAAATTAAAGTAAATGGAATAGTCGAGAACGTATTCTTTGGAATCTTCGAATATGACTTTTTGCAGACAAGAGGTCCACCAAGAGCTCACGACCAACTGAAATGGATAAGATCTGGAAAAGCAAATCAATAAGCACTGAAACAAAAAGAAAATACAAACCTGTATCTTCAGCAGCTTTTTATATGGATGCGCATGCCATCACCAAAGGGGAAAGAAAAATACTAGCCTTTGAAAGAAAATTTTATAGCTGGGACATGTCGAAAAATCACAAATGAAGAACTTGCAGCAAAAAACGTTGAAAGCAATTTGGGAGACATATAGAATGATGAAAGATAATGCGCGAAAGTTCAAATAATGCTGCAACACACAAGGAATGGTGTTTGATTTGAAGAATTGCTCGTTAAGACTTTTTCATCATCATCAATCATCAAACTGTGGAGATGGCATCATCATCATCATGAGCCCACGGTTAATATGATCATTGTCTTCGTCGTCATCATCACCGCCATCATCATCATCACCGCCACCATCACCATCAAATCATAATCACATGAAAGATAATGCCATTCTGCTCATCATCTCGTCATCATCATCATCATCATCATCATCATCATCATACATCATTGTCGTCACCACCACCATCATCACCATCACCATCATCATAATCACCACCATCATCGTCATCATCTCATTCATCACCACCATCATCATCATCATCATCATCAACATCTCTTTCATCATCATCATCCGTACATTTCCGTATTTCGATGGAAGAACCTTTCCATTTCAAAAACGATTTCAAATTGTTGAGACTTCTCCCCCTCCCCCTTCCCCTCCCCCAATCGAGCCACCAAAGGTCGACCACCTGTCACGCCAGTTTCCCTCTTATCAACCCCGTTGACAAATTCCAGACGACCATTAGTGGCACCGGGACGTACTGCGCCGGCGACCGGGAAAGGACTTTGAGTCCCGTTAAATGCTTCAATTTCGACGGACCTCTCTCGGCTTAAGGTAAACATGTCGTTAACCGTGAACGGGGGAATGGTTGGGGTCGGGGGGGAGTATAGGGTTGGGGGGGAAGTTTGTGGTTCCGCAAGCCAAGGCGGCTTCAGTTAATTACCGGAATGATGGGATCAGTGTCAAATATAGCTGTCAGTCTATACGGTTATCCCTCTATCGAGGAAAATTCGCGAGGGTCATGCAGGCTAAATTGCACAGGTATTTCGCATGCGCTGAGAGAATATAGGTTTTGGACCGCCTTGCGTGAAGACTGGAGATACATATATAGTATCAGTTGATGAGGGCTTAGTGTTTTCGTTTATCTCAGCAGCAATATCAAGGAGAGATTAGATATAGATTTGATTGGTGTTTTCACTGTCGCAATTATTACAATCGACCAAATATAGAGCGTTTGATGATAACGGAATTGACAACGATTGAATAAAGTGAACTTAGGGAAGAGATGCAAACATCAGAAATAATGAACATCTTGCACTCGTGGCGTAGATAATGAATATGGAACGATGGAACGATATATATATATATATATATATATATATATATATATATATATAGAGAGAGAGAGAGAGAGAGAGAGAGAGAGAGAGAGAGAGAGAGAGAGAGAGAGAGAGACACGGAGACAGAGAGACAGAGAGACAGAGAGACAAAGAGACAGAGAGACAAAGAGACAGAGAGACAGAGAGACAGAGACAGAGAGAGAGAGAGAGACAGAGAGAGAGAGAGAGAGAGAGAGAGAGAGAGAGAGAGAGAGAGAGAGAGAGAGATGGCGAGAGATTCCTGTGTTAATATGCGCTTACATGCAACCGAAGCGAATTGTGTGCAGTTTTTACACACACCAACTGGTAGATTTTCAGAAGCAGTCAGGGTCGTGCCCACTACTACCACCCCCCCAGAGCCTCAACATTCATCGAGGCTCGGTCTCGACGGGGAGGAGGGAGAGAGCGGAGAGTAAATTACATTCCTAATCCCTGACATATCGAACCTTGACAATATAAAGATCTTACAATTAAAACGTATCGATTAAATGTTTAGACAAAAAGCCTGGAAAACAGTGCAGCATTTTTTTATAAAGTCGAGGCAGTATTTGCGTCGCCTCCTCAAAATCAATTGAAATCAGGGGCGTAGCGACGGGGTGTATATCGGTATATATACCCCCAATCAGTCTACCTTAAAGTTTTTTATGTGATTTGCATGTAGTTATATGTGGTTTATATGGTTTATGCGGTTTATAGTTAAGATTTATACCCACCCAAAATATTTATACCCTCCCAAATCAAATTCCTGGCTACGCCCCTGATTGAATTTATTTCACGTCCGAATGTTTTCGAATTTTTAATCGAGTTTTTCTAAGACATTCCTAAACAATTATGAATTTTGGGCATATAATGTGTGTAGGCCTATATACTGTATATAGTATACTGATGTAACCAGATGAGATGCAGTGATATTTCGTTCGCGGAGTGTTAGAGTTTTTCAAGACTGCGTGAATTGGTCAGCAGTTCGCGCAGTATTCGCCACGCCTGTTTGGCCGCACTGTCCATGGACGAGGCCGATTTACCGCGGAAGAGATCGAGGTTCGGCAGAAAGTAGTGCGGACATCGGCGGTTCTGGAGACAGGAGATCAGCTGGAGCAGGATTCCGTTGATCCGGTCTCCGAGACCGGTTTCGTCCCACTCCGCCTCCCGCGGATGCTTCTCGCACTCGTACAGCAGGAGCGTCTTCAGGTGGTAGGCCTCGATCGGCTTACCGGGCAGGTCGAGGTGTTTGTCCCGCAGCGTTTTCAGGATGCTGAGACACCTGCGCCGGCATCCGCCGAGCAACAGCATCATCTCCGCCTGGTGGAAGGAGATGATCCAGGCGTCTCCCTCGGCGGCCGACTGCTTGTCCTTCATGTAGACGCTCTCGCGGGACAGAAGGTCGAAACCCTCGGCCTTCACCTCCGCCACGAGGTTCGGGTTGGGCCACGGAATGTGGGTCGGGGGCCAGTGTGCGGCGCTGCGGGCCAGATCCCGGCGCACCTGAATGCCGGCGTCACCTGGACGACGTACCGATCCCGGACGCGCAGTTTCACCTCCGAGGTGTCCGACAGCATCTTGACGCAGTCACGATAGGCGGACTTGTCGACGGCCTGTGCCACGAGCGTCTGGAAACGACTGCGGATCTTCCGGGCGGACAGATAACCGGACGCCGTTATGAACTCCACCCACAGGGACATGGACCGCTTCCTTCCGTCGCTCAGCTTCAGGACCGCACATCCGGGAATCGCTCCGTCGTCGACGAAGTTGAACACGCCCATCTGGTTGAGGTAGAGAATGACCTCGAACCAAAAATCAAAATCATTTTATTCCAATCGATCAATCGATCAACTTCTATAGCGCCACTATCATAATGCACAGGGCATCAGCCGATGGCGCACCAAATCCAAATAGCATCAGAGCCAGGTCAAGCCAGAAGATCAGTCCGAAACGGCGGGAGAGCAATCTAAGGGGATAAGCCAAGTCAAACAGATGTGTTTTAAGGCCAGATCTGAAGATGATAAGTTGTTAGTTATGTTAATTAATATCAGAGAAAACAATCACAGTTTTACATTAAAATACAGCGTAAAACTTCGTTATAACCAGTCGCGTAGCCAGGAATTTGATTTGGGAATGGAGTGGGGTAAAACATTGGGAGGGAGCTATGAATCTTCACTATAAACCACATAAACCATATAAACCACATACAACCAGCCACATAAAAACTTTAAGGTAGACTGATTGGGGTGGGGTGAGGGGTATATATACCGAGATACCCCCGTCGCTGCGCCCCTGGTTATAACTGACTCGGTTACAACGCAGACATGTCCATGGGTTGGGTTAATCCATGGGTTAGGTTTGGTTAGGTCAGACTTTTTCGTATTAATGGTAGGTTGGGTTGGGTTTGGTAAAAATAATGTCATGGTTTAAGAAATTGAAATGTATTACGGTGGGTCTGGTTGGGTCAAGTAATCACCGTGATATACATTGCAATATCTTAAAACCGTGACTTATTTTCTGACCCAACCAACCTGGGTTGCAGTATATAAACCCTCAAAAATCAGTCTATCTTAAAGATTTTTATGCCATCTACTGTGTTATATGTGGTTTAAATGGTTTATAGTTAAGATTTATACCCACCCAAAATGTTTATACTCAAATCAAATTTCTGGCCAGGCCTGTGGGCAACCCAACCCATGGCCTTTGGGGAAGACCGGAAGAGGCACAGTTCATTGCAACAAAATTTAGTGCTGCGATTTTGGGGGAGAATTTTGAGGTAAGGGGGGAGTTTGGGGATGGAAATCTCCCCTCCTAACAGACCTGTATAAAACAATGCTGGTCCGTACATTGAAAATGTCTGTTTAATATTTCTTGATGAAACTGAGGCATGCAGGCGCAAACCTCGAAATCCGTGGGCGAGATGACGGCCACTCCCTCGAAGTGTCCGTTGACCTCCGTCAGGGAGCTGATGAACCTCGGTTCCTGGACTTCCACTTCCTTGAGGACGTCCTGGACGACCTTGCAGACGTCGCGGATCGTCTTTGCGATGCCGGATTTGCGGACGTGGACTCGCTCGTTGTGGAACTTGTTTAGCTGGAAGAGCAGCTTGCTCTGAGCGGCCATCATTTTCTGGCCACACCTTCGGGGTCTCAACCCCCCACCCCCACCTTCCCCTCGGAAATCTTAAGAAAATTTGAGAAAATCCAAATACCTCTCTTTATTATCGTCGCTCCGGTGTTTTTTCCGGAATGCCTCTCATGACACCGACCTCAGATTCAAGGTCATGATGAAATACATTTGCCTAGCTCCTGCCATTGCTCATGATTAATATCTTGACCGTCGTCAGGACAGACAGGAAACTTTGCAGTAACGAAATAATTTTCAGATTATAAAATCAAACGCGTCCAACTGTTTTTTCCCCTAAGAAATCAGGAATTTATCCTCGACAGAAACTTTATTATCGATTCAGGCGATGTTATCTTCTGTCTTTTTCTGAATCTGTCAAAGGTTTTAATCTGTTGTAATATTCCAGGAAATAAGTTTATTTCCAATCGAATTTCATATAGGCCTACTAATCTGCCGAACAAGTCGTTTCTACAATATACAGTTTGGTCATTGATTTCGGTAGCAAAGTAAAGTAAACGTAATCGAAGTAATCTTCTCACACTGACACCTGTTTAATACGGAGTTGCGAGCGGTGTTCTACCGTCTGGATGTTGCCGAGCTGGGTTGTCTGGAAAAGCGGAACGATTCCATCGATGTCAATCAGCCCGGTGGCTCCTCCCCTATCTCCTTTGGCTTGGCTCCCATTGGTCGCTTGCGGTCTGAATCCCCGCCCATCCGGCGGCTGCTGAGGCAGGTGACGAGCGCTTGAGACAGGTCACGTGGTGAATATTTCTTGCGTTAATCGCTTGACTCTTGACCGTTAGCCTCTTGTAGTGTTTAATACAGGCCTGTTAGAACTTAGGAGGGGAGATTTCCACCCACCCCAACCTCAAAATCCCCCTCTCCAAAATCCCAGCACTTACACAAATTTTGCTGTCTTTTCCCCTCCAACCAAGTCGATTTTCCCCCCGAAAGTCTCAATTTCCCCCCCCCAAAGGCCTGGAGTCTGGATAAAACACTGGCCTCTTGGACCGTCCACGAAACTTTTCAAAAGGCGATTTTCCAAAACTATGCGGCAAGGAATCAGGATCAAGCCAATTCCGTTGGTCGGCAAGAGCGGACCACAGTATGACAGACTATGCATTAATTGGTGGCGCTATAGAAGTTTCAATGGATTATTAAAGCCACTAGGTCCTCAAATTGAGCGTTGCATTTACATGGCTCCGGTTTAATTGTCTGGACGACTGATTTAATGACTGTCGTGACGGTCGCCATTTTGCTGCCCTTGTCACGTGACCACAGTGAAAACTCGCTGATGTCACGTGACCATCAGCGAGGACCGCATAGAAGACTTCGTCTCTTCGCCTCCTCCTCCTCCTCCTCCTCCTCCTCCCTTCTTACCTTCCTCCTCCTCCTCCTCCTCCTCCTCCCTTCTTACCTTCCTTATTCCTCCTCCTCCTCCTCCTCTTGACCTCCTCCTCCTCCTCCTCCTCCTCCTCCTTCCTCCTCCTCCTCTCTCTATCTCTTTCTCTTTAGCATCACTGAGATGCATGACGTTCATTAATAATGATCACCGTTCCATTTCCCGGTCAGACCACCCGCTCAGTCATTTGCCACAAGGGCGGGAAGGAGTAGGCTACTACCATGGGCGCCCGCACATTAAGGTAAGAGGGGGTCCGTTAGCACTACGCTAACGAATGGCCCTTTAGCTCTTAAGGGAGAAAAATGTATGGGCGGTCAGCTTTCGTGAAAGATATCGAGAGGCACAGACAGAGGCACAGACAGAGAGACAGACAGACAGACAGACAGACAGACACACACAGTGAAAGAGAGACAGAGGAGAGATGGAGAGACACAGAGACAGACGGAGTCACGGAGACAATTAAGGAGGAGAAGAGAGAGAGAGAGAGAGAGAGAGAGAGAGAGAGAGAGAGAGAGAGAGAGAGAGAGAGAGAGACAGAGACAGAGAGTGAGGATGGAGCGATGTCAAAAGCCATGCAGTCCATCAGAGGCGAGATTCGATTAGCAATGCTTTTACTGTTGTTCCAATGTCTTTGGTATTCGGCGCTCAGACTCTCTGCTTCCATCGCCTCTGCGAAATGTCTTTTGTTTGGGGGGAAGGGGGGGAGGGGGTCTTGGTAGCATCTTCGCATCCGGTGACAATGCGGCCTAAGAGACGTAGGCCTACACGCTTTGGTTTCTCGTTCATTTGTCAGAGGTCCTCTGGTCCTCCTATGGCCTTTGATTTAATAACACAGCCGACAAAAGTTCCAAGGTCCAAGGAGTTGCATTTGAAAGATGACCAGTAAACATAGATCAATGAAACTAAAATTCTGCCAATGACATTCATTGGCGTCAAATGATATGGTTATAACGAAGTTCTACTGTCTTGAATTGTTTCAGTATCGATTTCTTGTTTTGATACTAATAAACCGTTGATTGATTGATTGATTGATTGATTGATTGATTGATTAACTGATTGATCATGGGCGTCCGCAGAAATTTTTTCAGGGGGTGCAAAACAAGGTTTTGTGACGAAAGAAACAAGCAATTTACTTTTTTCACGACTCCACAATTTTTCTAGGGGGTGCAATAGCACCCCTTGCACCCCCTTCCGGACGCCCATATGATTGGTTGATCAGCTGATTGATTGATTAACTGATTGATGGATTGATTGAATGAGAACACTGAATGTTCCTGGTCCAAGATGGCGGCGTAATTTTACGATTTACAAATAGTTGCCCAGTTAAGGGGTTAACGTATAAGATATTTCGAGCGATTTTCAGTCACAATTCGAAACTGGATCGATTAATTATGGGTTGACCCTGTTCCAGTGGCGGCTCTAGGGGGGCACGGGCCCCCTCCTCCCCCCCGGTGGAGCCGCCACTGCCCTGTTCCATGGAAGCACAGGTGGTCATTACACGCCCTGCGAGCACGTCTGCTCATGCGAGAAAGGCAGACGACAGACGCACCCACTCCCAACGACATCTACTGTGGTGTGTGTGTGTGTGTGTGTGTGTGTGTGTGTGTGGGGAAGGGGGTGGTGATATTCCAAGATTATATTCCTCTTGGTCCATACCTTCCGACCATCGCGGTCTATACTCGAGTCAGCTGTCCCACCCCCATGAGTTCCGTTGCTGCTGCTGCTGCTGCTGTATTATCGATCGATTTTCGTTAATATAGTCATGGTCTGATGCACGTGATCAGTCAAGCGAGTAAACTTGTTATCTGATGCTAGATAAGAACGTTGCCGGCTTATTCGTTATCTGTTGAAAATGGTTAAGAGAGAAATTGAACGATTATCTCAAAAGAGATAGAGAGGCAAACGCTATTCAATTTGGCAAACGATTTGTACAACGCCAAAATAGATTACCGTATTCCTCCTCATCAATATAGACTAATTATCATGCTGCCGTAGGTTAGATTCCACCAACTGCTTTCATAGATCCATCTATCGCTGGTCGGCAGTGGCGGCTCCATGATTTGGCAAGTGGGGTAGGGGACAGGGCCATATTAAGGCGGGGGCTGAGGGGGTTGTAGCCCCCGGCCCATCATGAAAATAGGCCCACCGATTTTCGATAACCTTTTTTGCTTGTCAGAGATTTTCAGTATAGACAACCTTTTTTGCTTGTCAGAAATCGATTTGGAAGGGGCTTTAGATAACACTTTTTTCATCTTGTCAGAATATTATTTGCAAATGCAGCAGTGGCAGCAGCGAAACCATTTCTGGATAAATAAAATCTTCAGAGCATGTACGCCATCGATAAACATAGATAAACTGCTACGTTTAACATAGATAAACTGCTACGTTAAACATAGATAAACTGCTACGTTAAACAATAGATAAACTGCTACGTTAAACAATAGATAAACTGCTACGTTTAATAGATAAACTGCTACGTTTAACATAGATAAACTGCTACGTTAAACAATAGATAAACTGCTACGTTTAACATAGATAAACTGCTACGTTAAACAATAGATAAACTCGCTAGAGGGATAAACTGCTACGTTTAACATAACATTAACAAATGAACTGCTACGTTTTAATGGCAACGTTAAACAATAGATAAACTGCTACGTTTAATAGATTCGGCGGAAGATAAACTGACGTTAAACAATAGATCGATCGATTTTCGTTAATATAGTCCTGATGCACCGGTCCGCCGATCTGATGCTAGATAAGAACGTTGCCACTTATTCGTTATCTGGAAAATGGTTAAGGAGAAATTGAACGATTATCTCAAATACGATAGGATCAGCAATTTGGCAAACGATTTGTACACGCCATAATAGATTACCGTATTCCCTCATCAACATAGACTAATTATCATGCGTTAGATTCCACCAACTGCTTTCAGCCATCTATCGCTGGTCGGCAGTGGCGGCTCCATGATTTGGCAAGTGAAAATATTAACTTTGACTGTTTTATCAGGAAAATAGGCCCACCGATTTTCGAGATAACCCTTGTCAGAGATTTTCAGTATAGGCACGGCCTTAATCCGGCCCCAGGCCCACTCGGACGTTAATCCGGCCCTGGGTAGGGGGGGGGGCTTTAGGGGGGAGTGGCACTCAGTTTCATCTATGCCTAGAATATTATTTGCAAATGCAGCAGTGGCAGCAGCGAAACCATTTCTGGATAAATAAAATTTCTGGATAAATAAAATAGATAAGAGTTTAACATAGATAAACTGCTACGTTAAACATAGATAAACTGCTACGTTAAACAATAGATAAACTGCTACGTTAAACAATAGATAAACTGCTACGTTAAACAATAGATAAACTGCTACGTTTAACATAGATAAACTGCTACGTTAAACAATAGATAAACTGCTACGTTAAACATAGATAATCATAAACTGCTACGTTAAACAATAGATAAACTGCTACGTTTAATAGATAAACTGCTACGTTTAACATAGATAAACTGCTACGTTAAACAATAGATAAACTGCTACGTTTAACATAGATAAACTGCTACGTTTAACATAGATAAACTGCTACGTTAAACAATAGATAAACTGCTACGTTACATAATTGGCCTATACGTCAGTAACGTCAAAGATTTGAGATTTCCAATGCACTAGAAATGACTAGATTCTTTCGTATTCGACGAGAAATTCCGGATAGCATTGGTCCGGATGATAGACGACGAATTCGCGAAACAGCAGCCGGACGTTAGAGTGACGGTGAGTTCCGACCACCGAGTCACTCATCGGATGACTGGACTCGATGCAATCGTCCCTTTCGCAACCGGGCGCTGTGCACGGCGATCGCTTCAGGTCGTTTCTTGGCCGCCGGCAGAGGAAAGGCGCACCGAGTAGGACGCGAGCCACGAACATGAACAGTCTCTGTCCAGCCTTGTTACGGTCGCGCTTTGAATCTGGTTCAAGAGATAATAAGTTAGGTGAAATCTCGTGAATTCTTATAGCGCCATCGTTAGTAGCATCGCATTAGCCGCTTAGTTATATTCATGATTGACATTTGTGACATTGTATACTGCAATGTTGTGTTGTTATTTGTAGACTCAAAGACAAGAAGACAAAGAAGGAGAATATGGGAATAAACCTACCAGAGGACAAGAGGACAAAGAATGGGATTACACAGCAAGACCATAATGTTAATGAATTATTATTATTATTATTATTATTATTATTATTATTATTATTATTATTATTATCATCATCATCATCATCATTATTATTACTCTAAATTTGAAACGTCCATACCCAAAAGGTGGGGGTGAGTCAGGAAGGGTCATTTTCAGTGGCGTCGCCAGGAATTTTTGGTTGGGGGGAGAAAGGGGCTAGCGTGTCAGATTCCTTACCCACCCCTCACCCCTCCACAGAAAACTTTCTCATCGGATTTGCGCGAATCTGGTAGGTGCTCTGGGGCAGGTTGGGGAGGGGGAAGTTGCCCCATTTGCCTCCCCCCGTGGCGACGCTAATGGGTTTAGGAGGCTAAATATGCCTGTATGAAAACCACTGTGAATGCCCACCGCGTTCAAATGCTCACCGCGTTCAAATGCCCTCCGCGTCCAAATGCTCACCGCGTCCATATAATAATAATAATAATAATAATAATAATAATAATAATAATAATAATAATAATAATAATAATAATAATAATAATAATAATAATAATAATGTGATTTTAAGTTTTTAGACTCATTTTATCCAAAGGGTCATTATGGTTGGGACATTACAATTATCACATTTTCAACAGCGGGTTCAAAGCACCAACTTACTGCTTCAAAACATTGGATCTGAGTCGCATGACGACTAAAGTACTAGTACTTGCCTGCGTACTGGTCGGATTTAGTAGAACTTTCCGCAAAGTACGCTCCGCGACCGAATAGTACCTCTTGGCCGCAGAAACGACTGTCGAGTCCGTTTCTGACGATCGAGTCGACGTTATTCGTTCCGTGAAGAAGATAGACTTCGTTCAACTCATCGACGAGTCCATCGTTTAAGTAACCGGCTTCTGAAAATCACATTCAACCACGATACAGGGTTTTCCTCCGTGCACACAGGGAGACAGTGTAGAATAATCAATCAATCAATCAATCAATCAATCAATCAATCAATCAATCAATCAATCAATCAATCAATCAATCAATCAATCAATCAATCAATCAATCAATCGATCAATCAATCAATCAATCAATCAGTCAGTCAGTCAGTCAATCAATCAATCAATCAATCAATCAATCCAATCAATCCAATCAATCAATCCAATCAATCAATTAGTGCCCAAGAGGCCACTGGAGGACCAGGATTTCAATAGGAGGTACTTGTCTCTCTCTCTCTCTCTCTCTCTCTCTCTCTCTCTCTCTCTGTGGAACTGTCTCTGTTTGTAAAATGACAGAGAGTAGGTAAGTAGATGACCTGAAATCCGTTTCGTTAAGACTTCCTTTTCTCCAAGCGACGTCAGAACCGGCGGCAGTCGTTTCACGGCCGCCTCCGACGCGAACGTCTTCAGTTTCGCCTGATATTTATTGTAGAGCGCCGGATTTTCAATCGTCCAGATGTTCACGACGGCGATGTTCTCGTGCGCCAGCCCGACGGCATCTCTGCCGCCGTGCGTGGCCAGACCGGCGTCCCAGGTGTTCAAAACGATCGCTGCTACGGCGTCGTACGCAGGCGACCCGACCACAAGGCGACAGCGCACCGAGTCTGCTGGAGAGAAACCTGAGTGAGTGGTGTTGTTGTTGTTGTGGTGCCAGTATTGCGGGAAG
>CM030869.1:2025418-2077918 GCA_018105865.1 Metaphire vulgaris
ATATATATATATATATACATACAAAGACTTTCTTGAAGACTGTTTTGACAACTAGACCATAAGTGTTACCTGCGAAAGGTAAACAACACCATACCTTGTAAAGACCTAAACGCAACTAAACTAATTTCATACCTGTGGTCTTTGCACCTGTCAGGTTCTAGACTGAAATCTGAATGGTTTTGTCCTGGCACAGACTGTTAAAGGAGGTTGTTTCACGCGTCATGGTTGTGCTTTACTCCGAAATAAAAACTTGATTTATTGTCTAGAGCCGTATACAAAGGTCGGTGCCTACGGCGCAGGGGCATAGGGGCGCCAGTCCAGAAGGGGCGCAAATTTCAGGATAATTCGCGAGGAATGATTCCGAATGAATAATTAATTATAATCATTCGCAAATAAAAGTAAAATTGATCTTGAACTTGAAAACTCTGCAAGAAAGACAGTTCCGTGAAAAGTGCTACCGTAATGGATGGTATTGGATATAACATACCTCGGATATAACGTTCTAAATGTTACTGTACGTTATAACCAGGGAGCGATTTGTGACCTGGAGCAGTGAGGGGATATGTGGAGCTTGGGGGATGTAGTTGTTAGGAAATGTAGCAGTGGGGGGATGTAGTGGTGGGGATGTAGCAGTAGAGGGGATGCAGTTGCAAATCGCGCCCTGGTTATAACGAAGTCTACCGTATTAGCCAGATCCCCGTTGTCGAAACATAACGGCGATTCTTACACAGGGCAGATTTTATTGGGCCGCTCTAAACCCGTTATTATTATTACTATTAATTATTATTATTATTATTATTATTATTATTATTATTATTATTATTATTATTATTATTATTATTATTATTAACTTATTATTATTAACAACGTGGAAACGGTTAAATGGTAAAAACGGTTGCTCACCATTATTCGATTGCACTTTTGTGGGAGCTAAAATGCCACCACCCCACCTCACCCCCTTAAAAATATTCCATGAGTCACAGAATGCAGCAAAGTTTACAAGAAGATGAGTAAAATGGTTTGTTTGTGCCTCTGCCTCGCTTTTTCACAAAAATTCCACAAGTAATCCAGCTCTGATGCAGATCCATTTAGGCCTAACGTTGAATTTTTGGTCGAATCAAAAGTGTAGCCGTGACTTCGCAAGTATCACGACATGTCGTTTTAGCGAAGGTTACTTCCTTGTCTCAGCACATAAGACTCGATAGCAGTAAGATTCTGCTATATGATATTGTATTGCCTCTTTAACACGTTCTGTAAGTACGCATGCTACAAAATATTGGCTAAAAGGCCTATATGACTCAAGTATTTAAGAGAAAAAACGCCTTGCTCACGGGGAGGAGGAGGATGGGGTTTGAGTCTTGGAAGAACCAGGAATAAAGTACACAGACCAGAGATGTCCATGGCCCCATGGGTCCATTTTTTAAAGAACAGAACCGTGTAGCAGCTTAGATTACTTTATTATTATTATTATTATTATTATTATTATTATTATTATTATTATTATTATTAGTAGTAGTAGTAGTAGTAGTAGTAGTAGTAGTAGTAGTAGTAGTAGTAGTAGTAGTAGTAGTGGTAGTAGTAGTAGTAGTAGTAGTAGTAGTAGTAGTAGTAGTAGTAGTAGTTAGTAGTAGTAGTAGTAGCAGTAGTAGCAGTAGTAGTAGTAGTAGTAGTAGTAGTAGTAGTAGTAGTAGTAGTAGTAGTAGTAGTAGTAGTAGTAGTAGTAGTAGTAGTAGTAGTAGTAGTAGGCCTAGTATACGAAAAACTAGCCGTATAAGACTCAACAATGGACATTGACACACCGCGCAATTTTGGGGACTTCCGATTGTTGCTAGGCAGTGGTGCCACTCAAATCGAACAACTCGAGATTATAACATTATTAGAGATAATTTACCCACCTGAATGATTTTCTTTCGAAGTGGTGACAACTGCTCACGAATGCGTATAACAGCAGACGCTTCGGCCTACAAGTTTCTTTATTTCGTTAAATCCACAACTTTCGCGACGAAACCAAAGTATGGTATTTACTTCTTCACTGCCAGCCTAGTTCGAATGTTAGGCCTATACAGGGCTTTTTTGTAAAAAAATATTTTCCGGAACGCAATACAGTAGTCAGAAGTCAGTTGTCAACATGACGAGGCGGCCAAACAGTTAGGCCTACTATAATGATTATTATCAATACAACATTAAATTCAAACATAGAACATTTATAACTATGTCGGTTCTAATTTTTCTATTTATGAATTTAATATTGCAAAAAATACGAGTCCAGATTTGTCGAAACGTCGTTTATATTTTCCGGAACGCCGTTCCGCCTCGTTCCGACACAGAAAAGCCCTGGTCCTATATACGTCGCCAGAGCGAAGCCAAAACAGAGAACAAAGTTACAAAGCGAACTCTACTACCGAAAATACTAGTCACTCACAAAACCCGGTAGGTTGATTTAGGCCGATTGGCTAAAGGTTAGACCGTTAAAAAGACCGCGAACAAACCATCTATAGTCCCGCAAATGCGTAATAACCAAATGCATCAGCATATATAGCAATAACGCTTTCACTTTCACTTTCTTTCGTCAAACGCTCCCAGGACTTAAATATTCGATGCCAGTCATTGGCGGAATCGTTGGGGGCTGCCAACCACTCGGAATTTTCCGGTCTAAGCCACCTGCGCCGCTGCTTGCCTAGTACCAGAGACCAGGGTAATTTTTTAAGATTATCAATTTCGGGGGTGTTGGTATTTTCTGGGGGGTGCCTGCCGAAAAACGTCTAACAAGCAAAAAAAGGTCATCCGGCTCTCAGATTGGAGGTGTTGGGGTGTCGGTCTTAGATTGGGGGTGGGGTTGGGGTGGTAGGTGGTGGTGTTAGGAAAAGATATCTCATCGACCATCGACGTATTTCAAAAGCGATAAAAGTCTTTTGAGCAAACAGAACTCAATGACACCAAGGTTTTAAGTAGGCCTATAGGCTCTACGCGTATCTGAACACAAGCACACGCACAATGTCAATGGAGTTGTTGTCACGAATTCTTCTGAATTTGCTACTCCTGCTGGTTCTCTCTGTCCAGTGGCGGTTCCAGGATTTCTTGGTGGTGGAGATGAAATAAATTCATAGGAAGTTGGTGGGGGATGAAAATAGAAGGAAAAAATCAATCAAATTTGTCGAAAAAGGCTGACAAAAGGAAATTTTATCCCTAATTTTATTGCTACACTTTTACCGAAAAATAGGATGACAAGCAAAAAAGGTAATCCACAGTTTTTCCCCTAGTTTTACTAGACTTTTACCCAAAAGTAGGTGTTCACAAACAAAAAGGTAAAGTAAGCCCGGTGGAGATGAATCCCCAGTCATCCCCCACGTGGAACCGCCACTGCCTCTGTCGCATCAGAATAGGCCTATATACATTCAGCAATGACAGAGTAACGATAATTATTTCAGTGTGTTTTGAATGTCCAGGATTAATGGTATGAAAGAAGCTTAAGTTTAAATTTATTTTTATTTCCAACTAAAAACCCAAAATATCACGGAACTTTTAAACATGCGCATAGCAATTCAAGTAATAAGATACTGTGATCACTATAAATTCTTAATTTTTTTCTGATCATCATATTCGACTCCTTGGCGTCACATTTAACACTACACTTTTCTTCGCGGGTCACATCGCAGGCCTAACAAAGAGCTGCGTGTACAAACTCCGCCGGCTCCGGGAAGTCAGGAAAACTTTCCACCTCTGTCACCTTACAGTTTGTTCTCGCCACGGTGGTCTCCGCTATCGACTACTGTAACAGTCTCTTTTATGGTGTTTCGGACTACTTAATATTATCCAAAATCCAGACTATCCTAAACGTCGCTGCCAGGCTAATCTACCGTCAGGATCGCAGGGCGAACAAAACACCTCTTATGAGAGACAGACTCCACTGGCTCCGAGTTCGGGAGCGGATCATCTTCAAAAGATGCCTAATAATTCACGGCATTATCACCGGCCAAACCAGTCCGAAGTACCTGGAGCGACTCCTGACACCCGCTAGCGATGCACTTAGACGGTCAACATTGAGATCAACATCCTCTCTCTCGACCTCGCTGTCCCGAAATCGCTAAAGATTCCAACCTTCGGTGATCGTGCCTTCTCCCGAGGCGGACCAATCCAGTGGAATACCATCCCACCTGAAATTAGGAAGACCAAAGCTCGGCCCATCTTTAAAAGCAGACTGAAAAGCCATCTGTTTAGGGAGTCATACCCCCTGTAAAGCACCCTTGATTTTGGTTATGCTATGTTTACGGCGCTATATAAATAGTCCAGTATTCAATATGCAGTGTATTGGACATTTAACATGATAAAATTACTAACATAATATATATGTCATGAGATACAGAGAGAATAATTACAAAGAGTTAATAACTAACTTATTACTAATACCTAACTAATAAAACATATAATATGAGTTGACAGCATGCATAGTATAAGATTGACTCTTTGAAATTGAACACAAAATGTTTACTAGTTGTATCAAAAATATTTTCAAGTTGAAAGTCCGTTAGTTTTGTAATTAGTAAGACGAGAAAAGAGTTGCCCAAAGGGATACAAAAACCCCGTCAGGTAGGCAACTACAGTGTATGTTTCTAGTAATAATTCTGATTATAAAAGTACAAGTACAATGTAACAAGCAAAAAATACATTTATCGTCAATAGTATTAGGTATTATATTTTCCGAGAAATCAGATAGGTCTAATGTAGGCCTATTACTAAACTTCGATTCTGAAATTTCTAAGACGCAAGTTTAAAAGTTAACAAGAGTATTCGAAAGTCTAATCTGAGATTGAAAGCGTCTTCTTTGGAGACGCAATCAGTAAGCTGCTTCATACGTTGTTAATAAGAAAGTGTCACATATAAGATTTACTATAAGCTATTAAATGCATAATATGCATATTATCTAGATAATTTCTATTCAAAGTCATAATCTGTACACAATTTTTGATACTTTATCGCTACTTTATCGCTAAAAATGGCAACAATACCAAGTCACCAGACTTGGAACCGGATCTATGGGTCACTGGGTCATTCGGGTCACCTTTGTCCACCGGGTCACCGGGTCTACGGGTCATCTTTATGACCCGGTTATAGACCCGGCATTAATTGAAATCTTCATCAGATGCTAAGCATGCAGATTCATCAATCCCGGAAAAGGCTGAAGAGACTGTCCGCCTGATATTAGTTAGGTCCACAGATACAAGTAATTGATTTTATCACTGAGGGATATTGGTATTATTACTCTATGGAATGTTATAAAATGTAATGAAAAATTCTATGGTGCGATGACAACGTTTAATTGACGTCATTAATAAATATTCAAATATTAGAACAAATGACTGGGTCACCGGGTCACTGGGTCACCGGGTCACTGGGTCACCGGGTCTCAAAATGTGACCCGGTTCCAAGTCTGCAAGTCACGCTTAATTTGGTCGAAAAATTACGGGGTTCGTCGGAGTTACTCGTAAATTCAACTTTAAACCCTGACATATTCCACCAGAAATTCCGGATAGCTCTGGTCCGGACTGTAGACGATGAATTCACGGAATAGAAGACGAGTGGAAGGGTCCCTGTGTGTCCCCACCACAGAATCGCACATTGGATGGGACCGCGTACAGTTGTCCTTCATGCAACCCTTTGCAGAACACGGGGCCTTCTTCAGATCAGGACGAGCCTGGCGACAAAGAAACGGTGCTCCCAGCAACACCCGAGCAATGAACATGTACAGGCGCGGCCATCGGGGCGTTCTTCTACACGGGTCTAAAAGTAAAAATTTATCAAAATGAGCGTCCTATAAAATTACATCGAAAATCACATGCCATCAATACCATGACATTCACGTGACATCAATGAGAGTCTACGAGGAATAAAGGCCGCAATCGGTGTAAAGCCATCATCTTTTGCCTACGTGTGCGACATACAGTATATACAATAGGACTTTGTTAAAGCGTAACTAGTTGGGTCTGCAACATTCAGTACGTTATATCCGCGGTACGTTATTTCCAATAAAAACCCCACCCAGTTCTCAAAACCCATGTACCTTCGTAATCTCTTTACAATTAAAACGCAGCGGCAAACTCGTTTATCTGCCAGCCTGACACTCATTCGACCAATAGCCACGTCACTAAAATTCTCAGATCGGTCGATCTCGTGCACTGCCCCTTCGTCTCTGGATGACCATCCGTCAGAGATCCGAAAAGATCAATAACTCTTTTTCTCCTCAGTCAATAAATCAGTCAATATTGGCCATCACTCCACAAACTTTCCGAAATCAAATTAAAACTATTCTTTTCAAGATAATCTCTGAAGTAACATTATCTTCAACTGAAAGCTGTACGAGGCATTTATTTACCTGCATATCGATCTGATTTTGTGGAACTTTCTGCAAAATAGGCTCCTTTTCCGAATAGAACATTATCTCCACAAAAGCGACTGTCGATTCCACTTTTAACGATTTCTTCCACGTGACTCGTTCCGTGGAAAAGATAGACTTCGTTCAGTTCACTTCTCAACTGACTTCTCAGGCAATCGACTCCTGGAAAATAAATGTTCAAAATGCGCCTGTGATAAACTTTTTGTGCTGCATGAGATACACTATAATGCCAAGAACTCTGAAGATGACAAACTATCTTGACATTACAAGCAGACAGTTGTCAGAAAAATAGACAAAACCAGTGATGCAAGATCAATCAGTGAACTTCTGCGGCACCCAGGTCCGTCGAGAGAAATTCCGGGCCCTTGGGCAGAGCAGTCACGGGCCCCTAACAAGTTTTGAAGTTATTATTTTTTAGATAGTTGTTCTCAAAAAAGTTCAGCATTCTTCAAAAAATATACAGATAAAGTGTCAAAAAGTGTCGATGACCTTCTTTTGGCTTGTCAGATTTTTCAGGAAGTTAAAGTCTCGCAATTTCAGCGGGCGTCCACCCGCCTTCAGCCGGCCCCACCAAACTTTTTTCCAGGAATTTGCGTTCGGGGATGTCCTCAAATTGCAGGGGGTGTCAATGTCCGTGTTGAGTCTTATACGGCTAGTTTTTCGTACAATGACGATGATGATGATGATGATGATGATAATAATAATAATAATAATAATAATAATAATAATAATAATAATAATAATAATAATAATAATAATAGTGTGATTTTAAGTGGTTTTGTATCATCTGCAAACTGAAATTTCTGAATTGAACATACAGTATAATACGCAGTACGAAACAGCTGCATCATAGCGCCACTGTTCTTCACAGCAGCTTCATATACTACTCTTAACATATGTCTGTTTGGATGATAGCCAACACCACCCCTGGCAAGGATGTAGGGGGAGGAGGTGTCTGTCAAAAACCGGAGGGGTGTAACTCCCCTCTTGGGGGGTGTAGATAAATCCCTGGCCCACAGCATTCATAACATAATAATAAATAGTATTGCATGACATAACATTATTGCGGAAGCCGCCGAGCCCCTACAGATCCCTGGGCCTGTGGACATTTGCCCATGCCTCCATCTCGGCGGGCTTAATGGTTCCATTATCATAATGCATAGAGCATCAGTCGATGGCGCCCCAGATCCAATCCGAATTAAAGCCAGGTCGAAGCAGAAAGGTCAGTCAGATTGGCAGGGAGCAATCTAAGGGGATAGGCCAAGCCATACATGTACGTCTTAGAGACTAGAAATAAAAGGTGATAATGTGCTGGTTATACGATGTGATGCTGGTTAAGAATTCGAAAGCCTGGGACACACACCTAGAATCAAGAGCCATTGACTGTACGAGGATGAGGAACAACACTTGAAAGTCCTGCCGCCTCGTGCCGAGTATCCAGTGGAGTGACCTGTAGGGGATAAGCTTTTCCTATATGATAACTGGGTTCATCGTATGGTTTTATAGGCTATTCGATATTCGCATTCTGAGCGAGTACGTAGTGTTTGCACTGGATTCAATGGCGTAGCCAAGAGGGGTTGGGGGTCAAAACCCCTTGGCTGCCGACGAAAATTTTTTTACATGCTTTTCCATACATTTTTCATTTGTCATAATCATCCTTACTTAAGTCCTGCTTAGATGTTCTTGCTGAACCCCTCACAGTGCTTACCAATCTTTGCCTAAGCCAGGGCTGTTTTCCTGATTCATTTAAAATTGCTCATGTCAAACCACTTCTTAAAAAGTCTAATCTACCTATCGAGGATCTCTCGAGTTATCGTCCAATCTCAAATTTCTCGTTTATTTCTAAAATCATTGAGAGAGTGGTTCATTCAAGATTATCATCTCATATAAATTCCTTTTCCACTTTTTCACCATTTCAATCAGCATATCGTAAATTCTATTCAACCGAGACTGCTATGTTAAAAATACAGGATGACATCCTTTTAGCATTTGAAAATCAAAAGCTATCAGCTCTTGTTCTCCTTGACTTGTCCGCTGCTTTTGATACCATTGATCATTCTATTCTCCTTCATCGTCTTGAATCTTGGTTTGGATTATCTAGCACTGTCTTGAATTTCTTTGCTTCCTATCTTGCCAATCGATCTCAATGCGTTACTATAAATGGTTCTATTTCTTCTTCAGTTCCTCTGACCACTGGAGTTCCGCAGGGTTCTGTTTTGGGTCCTTTGCTTTTTACTCTTTATACCACTCCACTTGCGCATGTCTTGAAAAATAGGTCTGTAAATTTTCACTTTTACGCTGACGATACCCAGCTGTATGTGTCCTTTTCCCCGGACTCTGTTTCACCTGAGCTCGCTAATTTACTAAACATCCTTACTTCAGCCCGCGACTGGTTTATTTCTAATCGTCTCTTCATCAATCCTTCAAAAACTGAATTCATGATTCTAGGTACTCAACCCCTAACGACGAAGCTACCAAAAACTCCCTAGAATTATCTTTTGGAGATGCAGTCTTGGTTCCACTTAAATCTGTTCGTAACTTAGGTATATTATTTGATACCGATTTATCGTTCAAGTCACATTTTTCTAAATTGTCACAGCCTTGTTTCGCATTCATGCGTCACTTTAGACGGATTCGTAAGACATTGGACACAAGGTCTTCAATAATCTTAGCTAATGCATTTATTTCGTCTAAAAATCGACTATTGTAATTCGCTTTTTCGGGTTGCCAGTGTTCTCTCCAACGTCTCCAGACTATTCAGAATGCTGTTGCGAGAATTGTAATTCCAACGGGGAAATTTGATCACATTACCCCTGTCCTTCGTAGGTTGCATTGGCTTCCCATTGAACAACGTATTAAATTCAAAATTGCTACCCTCACTTTTAAGATACTAAGAAATCAGCATCCCACTTATCTTCGAGAAATGTTATTATATCATCAGCCATATATATCCACAAGGTCTGCAAATAAATGCCTTCTTGAAATTCCCTTTCGTCGCACTACACTGTAAATCTGGGTGTAGGGCCTTTAGTTATGCATCTCCATATGTTTGGAACTCCCTTCCCCTTGATATTCGGATGGCCTCTTCTCTAGATATTTTTAGGCGTCACCTTAAAACTTATTTATTTCCCCCTTAAGTCTTGGTATAGTCCTGACTGATTTTTGGTTTTTGACCTGGACCGAACCGACCCTCCTCAGCTACAGTCTGCTCTGCCGATCAGCACTGCGGTTTGTGGTCTGAGGCGTCCCCGATGAACACCTATGTGTTTGAAATGGACGATAAAATAAAATTAATAATTAATAATTTACGGACGCGATTTTGGGGGTCAAAACCCCCTTTGGCTGATTGCCGTTTGAAAAATTTGTAAGTGCTATAGAAAATAGAAAGAATTAGAAAGAATACGAAGGTGACGGCTTTTTTGCTTGTCAGCTCGTAAAAACTAAGAATAAGAAAAATTTTGTTGCAAAGTTTGATCACGATCGAAACCAAATCTCCCCTTCCGGAAATCCTGGCTCGCAGCCACTGAATGGGCTGACCAGTATAATCATAAACATGTCGACAGTTTCTTATCCACCAGAAAGTAAGGTAGTCATTGCTTCGAAGAACCTAGCAGCAGATTATTTGAATTAAAGAAAAATTACGTATTAATGTTCATATATTTAGATAGATAGGCCTACCTGTAATTCGATTCGTCAGTATTTCAGGTTCACCGAACAGGCCTGCAATAGTTGAAAACCGGTTGTTGGCAGCCCTGGAAGCAAAAAGTTTCACCTTGGACTGATAATTGTCGTAAAGCTCCTGATTTTCGATTGTCCAGATGTTCGTAATTTTAATTCTTGAGTAAACTCGGCGTCCGGCGTTGCGACCAAGAATAGGCCTAACTAATCTGGGATCCCAAGTGTTCCTAACGAAAGCTGTGACGTTCTTGTACTCGAGTGAACCTTTGTCAAGTGGGAATGTCTTTGACGTTGCTGCAGCCAAGGCCAAAGCAGTTGGATTTTTCCAGTAGCGAGGGAATGTGATATCATTGTCTTTCAACAGAGCAATCAAATGTTAACAATAATAAAATATTCTTGATGTTGCTGCAGCCAAGGCTGTATTTAAATGTAATAAAAGTAAAGTTAAGTAAGTGAAGTAGTAGGCAGACAAATTATTAGTAGTAAATGTATTAGTCGTAGGATATAGGTAATTTATAGATTAGTTGGATAATATTATATATATATATTGTTCTAATTTTCTTTTAAACTCATTTACGTTTAATGCCACTGTAGGGGCGCTATATAAATTCGCTTGGTGTTTTGCTGCTTTAAGTTACTTCTTCTGTAAGTTCAGTTGAGTTGAGTTGTTCTGTGTTAATGTTATCATGTGGTAATTTGTGTTTATATTCCCTTAGGGGCTGTCCATTAATTACATCAACAAGTAAGGATGAATCATAGTAAAATAAAAATTTGTGAGTGATTTTTTTATTTTTAAATTTTATAATATGTCTGATAATATTTAGATTTTTTGATAGGTTTTGACTAAAAATTGGGTATGTTCCTTCCACTTGAGGTTTTGGTCTATTATAACTCCCATGAATTTAGTAGATGATTTCTGTAGAATTTCCATATTATTTATTTTTAATTTAGGGATATTATTTGACAATACTCTACGTTTAGGGTGAAAAATAATAAAGTTAGTTTTATCAATATTGAGCAGTAGTTTATTAGTTTTAAACCAAGCAGAGACATTTAATAGTTCAGCATTTAATTGAAAAATAAGTTAATTGATATTAGAGCCAACATTTACAGAATAATCATTAAAGCAATTTGCGGTGGAAGTAGGTTCGTTATTTTCATTAAGTGAGGTTTGCATTAGAATATCAGTATCATTTGAATCATTTTTGTTTATAATATTGTTAATAAGTTTCTACATTTCAGAATTTGAGCTAGAACATTTAGCAAATTTTAAATATCAACAAATGAAGTTCTTTAACATGCCTGAGATAACTGGCTTTTGTATAACGGGTTTTATAGACAATAAAAACAATTTTAATTGATTTGCAATTTTGCTGTGTCCCAGACGCCAATGGAAGGAGTATCGAACAGTCGGTGTTTAGATATTGTAAATTTCAGCGCATTGAACAAATTCTCTGACGAAAACCACATTTCCGTTTGTCCCCATCTTCATTGCTTCAAATCCTGCTATGCTACTAAATGTTTCCCGTTTCAATGTTGTTCTACAGCGTTCGAAATTGGACACCTCTCAGCCATTTCATAGCCTACGACACTATAAATTCTTCCAAAATCTTACTCTCCAGCATCAAAATTTCAAATGATAACAAGCAAATTTTCCACGCAAAGCAACCATTGCGTAATTGCATATTAATCTTTTTTATCAATCAATCGATCAATCGATCAATCAATCAATCAATCAATCAATCGATCAATCGATCAATCAATCAATCAATCGATCAATCAATCAATCAATCAATCAATCAAGCTCTATGGCGCCACTATAATAATGCCTATAGCACCAGTCTATGTCGAACAGAAGCCAATAAGAATTAGAGCCAGTTGAAGATCAGCAGATGATCAATCTAAGACGAATGGGCCAAGCCAAACAGGCATGATTTATGATTTCATCTAAAAGGAGATGATGTGCTCATTTCACGGGCCCATATTGTTTATAAAATCTAGACCCTAGAAGACACTGAGAAACGGCTAGAGCATTTTGCTGCACGAGAACGAGAGACATCACAAATGAAAGTTATGCCCAGTATCTTGTGAAATGGTAAGTCGACCGAGGGATGAGCCGTGCCTTAAGATAACTGGTTCACTGTGTAACATGCTTTATGGACAAAAGAAAAAACCAGTTTATTATTAATCCACTGTGTGACAGAAGCCAATGGAAGGAGTATTGAACACTTGGTGTATATACTGTATAATAGTGTATATATGTAAAATATTTCAGCGAATTGAACACATTTCCCTACAAAAACTGCATTATCGCTTGTATCCACCTCCATTATTTTTAATTATGCAAGAAGGATCAATATTGGCCGTCTCAATATTGTTCTACAGTGTTCGAAATTTGACACCTCCCTGTCATTTCATGCTACACTATAAAATCTTCAAAAAAGCCTGTGGGATGACACTGAGAAACAACTAGCGGGCAGAGAAAAGATGATGGCTCATTTAACAAGAATATATCAGATCTAGAGTTCCAACTGAGGACGACAGCATTTCACCCTTATGAGTGCGCACGCATGTGTGTAGGTGGGTTGGCGCGTTAGTGCATGAGAGTGTGACCTTTGACTTTTAAATATTTTTTGTTCGTTGTTTTTAAAATTGATTCACAGCTTAGACAAGAAAGTATAGTCAAGTTATTTACATGGTCTAGATAAGTAAACTATTGATAAGAAAGTATAAATAGCTTTTCCAATGAATCACATGCTTTGCTGTGTGTGGGGAGGGTCAAAAGACGATGTGTCGTATCTTTGAGTCAAATACCTGATTTTTCTTCATTTACCAATATCTCTTTGAATGTTTCGCACAGTTCCTTTGGATAGACTACGATGTAAATCTGTGAAAATGAAACTCTGCTTTAGGTCATTCCATGTCAATTTTGACATTTTCATGGAATTTCATAATTTAAATGATCTTAATTATAACTATTTTCAAGTTCAAAATTCCGACGAACTGGTAGGCAAAAGAAAATGCGAATAATTGCGCGTAGAATTCAACAAATACCGAAAACTTCTTATTAAGTCGATTTTCAGAGGATATAAATGAAATGAATGAGAACAGTAGAACTTTGTTAAAACAGACTCGGTTCTAACGTATATTCGGTTCTAGCGTACCGCAAAGTACGCTACCGTATTGGATGATATTGGATATAGCGTGCTGTACCTCTACCTTGGATATAAACGTACTGAATTTTACAGACCCGCTAAGTACGTTATAACGAAGTTCTACTGTACTTTTAATTTTTTATTTAATCGAAAGATGTTCTGACACCTGGAGTTCAGTTTCTTTCGCCGCTTCCAGGAAACAGCGGGCGACTTGAGGTGGATGATATCTAAGTTGTCCGCATCCAGCAGCCGGAAAAGCGATACTGGTCATTTTTTGCAATTCAGCTATCTTCAGGCACTCCTTGATCATACTTGTATACAACTACGGAACACATAAATACATTTTTGCGTCCACCTCCGGAGATTAACGCGCATTTTGTTTTGTTCTCTTCGAATATCAATTTGATTGTATGCCCAACGTTGCTCCAAATTACATTGACGTTGATTACAAACAGTGTTCATGTATGTCAAATCTAATTCCAAGCAGAGAATATTTAGGCTACTTTAAGAGCAGAATGGCACTGACTATAATAAATACACGACGTTGCAACGACGATGACGACGTTGACAATGCCAGCAAACAACAATAATAATAGATACTGTAGATAGATAGATAGGATCTGTCAACAATTTTGTTATGTCAACAATTTTGGGCAATTTTTGACCCCTCCCTCTTTGTCAACAACTGTCAACTTTCAGTGACCCCCTATATAATTATGTCAAAAACCTTTGACCCCCCATCACAAAGACCAGTGACTGTTCTCCCTAAAATGTTTAGAAGGTTACTATTTTTGCAGCGTTGAGACCTCTTTCCCTTTCTTTTGTTCATCAAGCGTCATAATGTGGTGGTGATGACCTTTTTTGCTTGTCAGGCTTTTTTGCGTTGTAATAAATAGTATTCCATGAAATTTCAAATTTTTTTATAATTTGTAAAAAATGAAATTGTTGACATCAACTACTCTTGACCTCCCTCCCCCTGTCAACAACTGTCAAACATTTTCAAACCCCCTTCCCACAATTTGTTGACATAATTAATGGACAGCCCCTAGATATAGATAGATAGATAGATAGATAGATGATAGATAGATGATAGATAGATAGATAGATAGATAGATAGATAGATAGATAGATAGATAGATAGATAGATAGATAGATAGATAGATAGATAGATAGATAGATAGATAGATGATAGATAGATAGATAGATAGATAGATAGATAGATAGATAGATAGATAGATAGATAGATAGATAGATAGATAGATAGATAGATAGATAGATAGATAGATAGATAGATAGATAGATAGATAGATAGATAGATAGATAGATAGATAGATAGATAGATAGATAGATAGATAGATAGATAGATAGATAGATAGATAGATAGATAGATAGATAGATAGATAGATAGATAGATAGATAGATAGATAGATAGATAGATAGATAGATAGATAGATAGATAGATAGATAGATAGATAGATAGATAGATAGATAGATAGATAGATAGATAGATAGATAGATAGATAGATAGATAGATAGATAGATAGATAGATAGATAGATAGATAGATAGATAGATAGATAGATAGATAGATAGATAGATAGATAGATAGATAGATAGATAGATAGATAGATAGATAGATAGATAGATAGATAGATAGATAGATAGATAGATAGATAGATAGATAGACAGACAGACAGATAGATACTTAGATAGATAGATAATAGAATTTAAAAAGGCGCATTTTAACAAATGCACCGCCACTGCAAAATTAAAAGCAAAACGTCTTTAGGTTAGTAAGGAAAACTGAGCGTGATACAGTTTGATCCCGTAAGGCAAACGGGAGAGCGTTCCAACTCCGAGGCCCGACTGCTTTAAAAGAAATAATAATAATAATAATAATAATAATAATAATAATAATAATAATATATCATGGAGAAAATGCAGACCTCCTCCAGAGACTCGCGTGCTTGTGGCCCATGCCCGAATTCGAGCGCTGGGGGCCGATGCTGATCTCCGGTCTCTTAGGCATACAGCGACGCACTACTACTACTCCAACTGCTGCTACTACTACTACTACTACTACTACTACTACTACAACTGCTACTACTATTTTATTATTTCTAATAGTAGTACTATTACTACTACTACTGAAAATAAATATGATAATGGGGAGGATGTTGATAATGACAATAATGGAAACCATATTTAGGATATAATTGTTATCACTTAAAGTCAAGAATATCATATAACAGTATAGTTGAGAGTACCTGTAGACTTTTCTGGTTGCGATATCCTCTGATTGCAGGATGAAGAATCCATTTACAAGAGAAGGATCTTGGTGGCTTAGTGATAGTCACATCAGTTCCAAATCTCTGCGGCGGCCCAGCTTTCAGAAACGTCTGTCATTAGAACAGGTAAGCTAATAAATATAATTATATCACCTTAGTCTCTGACAAACTGTACTAGAATGCAGTGGCATAGCCAGGATTCCAGAATAGGGGAACTTCGACAAAGGGTCGTCGTCTCAAATGGTCTAAAGCCTGCTATCTGGTGCGTTTTCCTAGACCTAATACTAGTTATTATATTGCCCCTATCCCCCCACCAACAACTCGTCGGTTTTGGACGAATCTCACGACCTGTCCGGATCCGAATACTAGAAATAATGATGGCAAATGGATGCGAAGAAGACGCTTTGTATCATGCACAATTGTACATAATAGCGTATTCTACATAACAGCGTACACAGTTGTATGTGTATGATAGTCTAATGCAGTTTATTTTAATTTTACAGCAGATAAATTAGATTCTATGAAGGCTCATACTGTTTATGATTGGTACCCGAGGAGTTAGGTATGTGCATATATTTTTGGCTAGAAAATGTAGCTCACAAGTAATAGAAAACAGGTAAGTTGAAGGCAAGACATAAAAGTTATATCGCAAGTATTAGTTAGAGTTATTTATCGTTTCAGCATCTTCGCGGGCCACTTTACACTCCTTGGCGGGCCGGATCTAGCCCGCGGGCCGCCATTTGAATGCTTTTGGTCTATTAAGTTTGTTTGCATTTATTCGTCAGCATCAAAGCAATTCCTATTGACGATTGGCTCAAACACAATCAACTATGATCAACGTACTCGTAATTATTAACATTAGAGCGCTTCTGAGCGATTTTTCAAAAGAGGCGCTATACAAATATTTTGTTATATTACATTACATTACATTAATTAACATCAGTCGACAGCATGGACACTTACACATTAGGGCAAAAGGAGTACCTGCCTCTTGGAAAATGCAAATCTGGTTTTGCAACAAACACTTTTTTGGTTTTAACCAGTATTTTCTAAAACACTACTGATGCACAAAATGAAATTGAGAAACTTAACTTTAACTAAGAAGTGTGGAATAGAATATCTTGAGAACTATATTAGCCGTGACCATTGTGCCTTGCCTTTGGAAACATTTCTATGGACGGTCCTGAACGAGAGGCAGAAAAGATGTGTTTTGAAAAGGAGGAACAGCAAATTTAAAATGATAAATTCGTTGCCAACATCACATTTTAACTTGCAAAATCTTCAGATATGCGAACCTTTTGTAGTTCCTGTCGTCCCAATTCATAGAAAGCCCTTGAAACCTGGCCCGCCTGCCTTAGATCAGTCATAGTTCCCGAAACAGGATTAACCAAAACGTCCGCTTTCTAAGAAATAGAGTTTGCCATCCGATAGAAGTTTTACAGAAACACTAGAATATTCTACACGTAGGCCTACACCTCACAGACGATGAGAAAATATAGCAATGTATAGCACTTCTGAGTGAGACATTCATATCATTAGAAATTTAACGTGTCTCGTTTTGAAGTAAGATAGAAGCGCCATCTTGACATAGGGCGATTATAGGCCTAAGTCTGTTCGTAAATTAGTGCTAGGGTTAAGATAAGACTTTGGCGTGCCATCGGCATATGCTAGCTCCTCTGCAGTAAACAGTGGCGCTAGGAAAATTGACTGAACTACAACCACACAGCTAATACTAAACGAGAAATGTGGCATATAATACAATAAATTCTTCAAAATAAAAGAAGTCTCATATGACAATTTTATCTCAAAATGTTTATTACGATATTGAAAAAATTCAAAGAGATATTCAAAGAGATATGTCCGTAGGCCTACTGAGAATTCAGCAATGTTGCCTTCTACCACATTCAGTTTTATCCGTATATCACTCCTGCAAGTAATAAATTAAGAAAATTAGGCCTAAAAGCCAAATAAATAGGATTGACAATACTCACTTAAGTCACTTTGACATCATCATTAGGACATTTCTTATATTTTTTCATAAAAATGCTGAAAGAATTTTAAAACAATTCATTGGACACCTGTCTTCTGCTTTGCTCGTTATTTCTAGAATCTAGATTCGCTCTATCTTCTGCACATAGGCTATACGAGTTGACAGGATAACGGTAACCAGATTTTGAAAATAATCAATAAACGATTTAATTCCGCTTTTTGCACAATAATAATAATAATAATAATAATAATAATAATAATAATAACGGGACTTTAAGTGGCTTAGCAGGATTTCGGTTGTGTTGAAAACCACTGTAACGCTAAATAGTGCTCTGTTCCAGCTTCTGTTTGTAGAAACTGCTACAACTATTAATTATCAATTGGCAGCATACGATGCCAAACAGCTCGCATCAAAATTTCAGTTCATAATTTTGTGGTGTGATCACTATGCATAAATCAAACTAACAGGGCCTATCTATAGATGCCTAATCTAATATCCCATTGTATTTAGGCCTACGCTACTTTTAAATGCAATGCATTCACAGTTTCACACTAGTAGCTTATATTGTCCTATACAATCTAATTCGTTCCATCTGCCTACTACTAGAGCATAAGGAGCGCGATTTTGTTGATTTCATGTCTTCTCTCTCTAGGCCCTGCGGAACTGGGGGTGCAGGGGTGCAGCTGCACCCCCTGGGAAAATTTAGGGATGCACTTCACCTCCTGGAAGGCAAAAGCTATGGCTACAGTTTACCCCCTTGCTTCGGATTCATAAGGAGGAAAGGCAAAACATATAAATTTGCCAAATGGCCAGCGAAATGTTGGATTACAACCTCGATTCACCACGGACAAGATCACGACTACGATTATTTACTGAAGCGACCATCGACTGGCGCTGATGTACTACTACGATGGCGCTAAAGAAGTCTACTACTACTACCACCACTACTACTACTACTACTACTACTTTAGGGCTCTCTCAAATATATTCAGATAGACATAGGTTTGCTGCTGTGATCTTACAAATAAATAGCAACTGAACGGATTAAATACCACCAATAATTGGTGTAGCCAAGGAAGGGGGAGCACGGGGGCGTCGTCCCCTATTCTGGTTGAGGTCGGTCGTGGGATTTGCGCAAAACTTGAGAAATTGGGTTGAAGAGAATACGTGAATGTACAAGATGTAAGTAATTTTCGGTTTAAACAGTGAATCAAAGATACGTCATGCATGCTCAATGGAACCTATTGGTATTTATAGATAAACTGATGATCCTAAAGCCATTTACCATTTAATCCTGACATTTCTTTCGAGACATTTTTCATCCTTTCGTGGGCAGATTTTCTTCATCGTGCCTTTGAATGTTAAATCTACAAATTTTTTAAGACATCGAAGAATGAATTTCAAAGTTCATTTTAAAATCCGACGATAATATCAACATTTACATATGCGGCCATCATGGACCCGCTGATTTCCACATATTTTTGAAAATATTGCAGGCAAATAATACCGCGCAGAAAAAATTGTCGTCCTCCTCCTTTGTCGACTAAAAAAGCTTTCTTTTCGCACAAAACCTGATGATCTGAAGAGAGAGAGAGAGAGAGAGAGAGAGAGAGAGAGAGAGAGAGAGACAGAGAGATCGGTTGACACAAATCATGATATTCCATCAAGATCTTAGGATCTTTAGAAGATAATTTCCGTTTTCCGGTTTTGGCGCGTAACGGCTGCCGGCACGTGTTTGTACGTGACACGCGGTTTAGGCGCCGTTCTCGGCATTTTCCGACGTTATTCGCTTGGATTTTACGCCAATCGCGAGGACTGCGTTCTATACTCGTCAGTTTTCCGACGAGTCTCTTGCCGTCCTTCTCTTTTCCACGTTGTTTCGGAATGTTTTAAGTCGGTCGCCGCCGCCGCTGGGTGGACCGACCGCCATTGTCCACCATTAATATGGCCGCCGCGTGCAACTCAACGGGACCGCTGCTGACGGTCGTTCCAGACTTCGTTGGAGCCTCCATATTTGTCGGATTTGCCGATTTCGGTGAGGAACGTTACTCTCACGGAAGATCGCTACGGGGTCGTCCATAAATTACGTAACGCGATTTTGGCGCTTTTTGACCCACTCACCTCCTACGTAATGCGACGTAACACAGAAATCAGATCCCCTAAAATATGACGTAACAACGGGCCGACCCCTTTTCATCTTCAGAAAAGTCTTGACAAGCAAAAAAGGTTATCCTTATATATTTTTCCCTCTCCAAAAATGCTGACAAGCAAAAAAGAATCATCGTTGTGTTTACCTTCTCCAGACTTCAAACGTTTCCAAAAACCCTGACAAGCAAAAGGGTCCTCAAGGTTGTCACTTAAAAGTTTTGCATTGCGTTAGGTCACATTTACGGAACCCCTCCCCTCGTCACATGTCCTTCGCAACAATTGTCCGGACCTCCTCCCATAAGCGCGTTACGTAATTTATGGACGACCCCTACTTTGGATACACCGCCGAATCTCACCGTGTGGAGAACGCCTACTACCAACTCGCGGACCTGTAACATCATCTTCCGTTCCTCGGTGACGCGTCAATGTGGGGGCAGTTTGTCTTGTGAAGGACCGCTTCCTAAGGACTCGGCACCGGATTTCGTCACGGCGTCGAGTTCTTTCTTTCATCAGAGTGGATTTTTCGACATCACTGCCTTCTTACCTACATTGACATCTCAGCGCTGTCAGGGCTGGCTGGGCAAGTAGCCCTTTACTCAGCATTACACCTACTGACCTCAGTGTCGCAAGGCGTGTGATCGCCGCGAGAGATTTCATCTCATATTTTGAAATCAAAGATAAAGGCACTTCTTATAATTATTCGCAGATATATCTGCGAATAAAGTTTTAAGATTGTGTATTTGCTTGCGTACTAATTAATCATTTCATCCTTTAATTAGTTTAAGGCTGATCTTTTGCCATTATATTAATTAATTATTAAAGATTGCTGCATTATCGTACGTATATATATATATATATATATATATATATATATATATATATATATATATATATATCGCTTCTCTAGAAGAGTTGAAGGAACACGACAAGTTCTTATGTATTGTGTTTGCTAACTAATTGGTTATCTCTTCGATAGATAAGACTGTTTATTCTGCGGATATTCGGGCAGATGATTTCGTAAATTCTGCAAAATTATACTATTTCTTTGTGTTGAATAAACTGCATTATAATTTGAAGATACGTGTGTTGTACATTCACAAGCAAACCACTCATATACCAGGGCGGGGACCTCATGTTTAAGGACACGTTTTCTCTTCCCGCAAGAAAGATTTTCCCCTGATTATTTCGGAAACATATCCGCGGAGATTGTCCATTGTCATTAAGGGATGCAACAGAGATTTCGTCACAATAATAATAATAATAATAATAATAATACATTATTCCCTACCTACCTCGACACTAAGCTTAATCAAATCAAATCAAGCAAAACATTCAACAGCGCTATTATGTCTAATGCGCTTCGACTGATATACCGTACATAAGTTTTGAGGCGCTTTTGAAACATGGGGTGCGACAGTGTTGAGTCCCTTGGCCCTTTTGGGAGAGCATTCCATAGAGACGGGCCGTAGACTCTGAACGAACGATCGCAGGTTTTAGTTCGTGTCCTTGGAACGAGGAGGGTCCTTGTAGACATTGACCTGGTGCTGATCGGTTGATTTCTGTGTCGTCACTAAGTAGTTTACAATCTCTTCTCAGGTATCCTGGGGCCTCTGCTCTCAGACATTTATCGACCAGTACAATTACCTTGAACCGTATGCGGTCCTTTACGGGGAGCCAGCGTAGCTCTTTTAGTAGAGGAGTGATGTGATCTCTCCGTGTCTTCTGGTAGATTAGTCGAGCTGCCGCATTCTGTACCAGCTGTAACCTCTCTATTTGATTCTCAGTGATTAAGGATAACAGACTATTACAGTGGTCTAGCCGTAATGTAATGAACGCGTGAACTAGCGTTATCATAGTTAGCCGCGGGATTGAGTGCATGATCGTGCGCAGCTGTCTCAATTCATAGAAACTCCACGAGACTACTCGCCCGATATGATCCGCTATGGTTAGGTTTTCGTCTAGTATCACTCCAAGGTCCATTACGTCTTTGGCCCGCGTAATGACGATTTCACCCAGCTTGATCTCATTTATCTTTATTTTGGTTGCCTGTCTTCTGCTCCCAAGAATAACAATACCTAAACCTAATAATACCTAATACCTAAACTGGCGTGTTAGAAATTCTGCGCAACTTCATTTGACTGTAAAAGGGACATTTCCGCAAATGCTCTTCGTGATCAGATGCTTATACTAAATAAATTAACACCGACTTCGTGACAATTGGAATACCTTCATTTGTTTCTATCCTGATTACTGCGACTTCAGCTGACAGCAGAAACGTTTCTTCAAATTCACGGCTTGAATTTTCGTACGCCCATCGTCCTGATTTACCATCAGAAACATTGTTTAGACAGCAATTTGAAATTACCCTCACTTACAATAACTACAGGATTCAAGCAGTACTCGGTCCCGCTAAAACTATGCTAAAATTTAAGATAGCAATGCCGGACTTCACGTATTCTTAATCTAGCCTAAAACTTATATAGCACTAAGCGCCATTTCATAGCGCATGGAAAGCAATCACAATCGCACAAGATCCAGATCAAATCCAGGATTATCAGGCCGGACAACCAGGTGATAATCTATGGCGGATAAGCCAGGCGAAAAAGGCGAATTTGTAATTTTGCTCTAAAATGTGTTTGGTTACATAACCAATATCTGCAGGGTTTGTCACCATATCACTCATGAAGAATTCAGAATTAATTTTGATAGATCTATGTTGAGTGCTCATTTATCGAGAAAATAGACTCTCAGTCCAGTCCATCTTTACCTCTGACGTAGCTAAAATCGTTCCCATGTCCAGAACGTGAACGTATGTTTGGTTTGGAAGACCATGGTCTATCCTCATCATTGAAGTCACGTTTACATACTGATTTTATTCGTGACCCATACCGTGCCATACGCAACATAATTGCAATGTGCTGTCTCTGACAGGGGCTACTCCTAAATTCCTAATCAATGCACGCTTTGGATTTTTAAAATGATAACTCGCAGAAAAGTTGATACCTTTGAGCTGTTCCTTGTTTATTTTTGCGATTCCAGGCGACAGGAAGGAGACTTCTTTGACTTTGACTCTAACTCCTGACTTTTCAATCAAATTCGCAATTTTCTGCCCAGTTATGTCTTCAGGAACATCTTGGAGCTCGAACGTGTGGGTATTGTTATTACCCATGGCTATAGATGCCCAGAAAAATTATGACAACTTGTTTATTAATTGCAGAACACAGATAAAACATAACGAGTTATACGCTTTCAACAGCAGTTACCACAGTGGCGCAATTAGAATCAACATGGAACCCGTCAACCCGGACAGCTGACCAACTCAGCATCAATCATTATTTAAGTGATGATTGCAAATGCCTGTATCTGCGTCATGTTTGTCAATTATTCGTACGCAGTGCTGGGTAAAATACATTTTCACAGTATTTAAATACCAAATGCTAAATACAGGGCATGGAAGTATTTGAAATACAAATAAAAAATACATTTCTCGAGCAGTATTTCAAATACAAATAATTAAATACATTGCAGTATTTTGTATTTGTTTACAAATACATTCACGTACCAAGGAAACCAGACAATACTTAACTTAATGCCAAACAAAGGCAACGTTGTCATGTTCAAATGTCAATACAAGGATGATGTGTCGTGTCCAGTATCAGGTCAAATCAGTAAGAAATTATCCGTGCAAGTAAGTAACGGCGCTGCCGGTGCAGAATGCTGAATTGCTGATGTGATGTTTAATTAACCACGAGATGGCTGTATGGAAAATTTTTCAATTTAAATTCTGTAGTATTTTGTATTTTGAAATACAAAATACTTGAAAAAGTATTTCAAATACAAATACGAAATACTTCGGAGTATTGTCAAATACGTATTTCAAATACATTGTATTTGAAATACTCCCCAGCACTGTTCATGCGTAAAACTAAACCAATTATTGACCGCGGTAGACTCCGGTAGTTGTGTGACTTCGTACATAAACATGTTGACATAATGCTGCCAAATTAAAATGTTTGTTTGCTCAACCCGGGCAGAAAGCAAAGAAAACCGGCATAATGCGGCATTGCCCGGGGTTACGCCCAGACAGGGACATGGATTGGGTCCAAAAGGCTTGTCCATGGGACAGATTATTCTGTCCTATTCCCATCCCATCCATGGCAATTTATGCCTGTCCCATCCCATCGTCCCATGGGAGTCTCATTATAACATTGATATGAAATATTAATCGTGTGTAATACAGTTCAAATTAAATCTATGAAAGTTTAGGTTTGATGTCTACTAAATAGAACTACGTGTACAAAGAGACATGAAAATGACAGAATTTATTAACTCTACTAACTTTTGTGTCTCACCACAAAATGTAGATGTAAATATTATAAGTGGCAGCTCTAGGATTTGGCACGAGGGGGCCGTTGAGATGGCATGAGATCATCTATGCTTAGGGCAAATGTAAACAACTGCCGATTCTAATTGCTTGACTAGAGATATACATCCAAACTTCCTCACTAGCTAATTAAAGTTTGGCACCTTTCAAGTTGCCTAGTGTGGCCGGTTTTTAGATGGTTCGACTGTGACACTAATGTTCCTTCTCGAGCTATCTAACCCAGCTATTAACAGTATGGGGCCACTGGGGGGCAGGCATCAATAGGGGGCACGGGCCCCCGGGCCACCATGTGGAGCTGTCATCGAATTATATTATGAATAAATGAAGAAAAAAGAAAAGTAAAAAGCTTCAAAAAGGTTAGCAAATAAAAAAATAAAGAGAAGCTCTGTCCCATGGGATGGGACGGAACAGTGCTGTCCCGTCCCATCCCATCCCATCCCATCCCATGGGAGGAATCCCATGGGATTTCCATGGGACGTCCCGTCCCATGGACAAGCCTGGGGTCCACCCATGGATTGGGTCAGGTTGGGTTCAGAAATTTCCGTATTTATGGTGGGTTTGGTTGGGTAAGAACATAAGTGATGGTTTAAGAAATTGCAATGTATTTCGGTGGGTTAGGTGTAACAACCCTATTGCTTTTAGTTTTCAACTAGCAATGACCACGCCTCGGATGAACCTCATCGGTTATGGCACTGCTTTTGTGGGTTGGGTTTAATCTGAATCATGATGGGTTGGGTTTAAAAATTGCACCCATACCCGTGTCTGGTTACGCCACTGCGGCAGTATATAGAGCAAACCCATTGCGATGATATGAGTCTTTGACCTCGAATAAATAAATGTAATTCTGCCCCAATAATGATACTTGCAATAATGTTACTAATAAACTGAGCTCTACATCCTGTTAGGCTGAGACCAAAGCGTTTGTCAGCGGCAATTAAGATAACAGGGGATTTAGGCCTACACGTGGCACGTGGCACGTTTGCACGTGGCAAACACTAATCCTTAACCCCTTAACTGGGCATTTAACTGTAACTCAATGTAAAATGGACGGATATATCCGGGGTTCCCAGTTAAGGGGTTAATTAAGTCTTCGCTTTCTAAAATTATATCAAGTCTCTCTTTGGTGCAAAAGTTAGAGTATCACAAAAGTCATGGACACTGTGTAGTAGGCCTAGGGGTTAGTGTAGGCCAGCGACTGATGCTGATTAACATTGGGCTAAGGGGCGGAGTCATAGTCTCTGTGGTAAAGCGAAAGGGTTATATAATAATAATAATAATAATAATAATAATAATAATAATAATAATAATAATAATAATAATAATAATAATAATAATAATAATAATGCAATTTAAAGTGGTTTTAGGAGGCTAATTAAGCCTGTGTGAAAGCCACTGTAGTAACTCTCCGCATTCAATAACCTAGTTTTCCGAGATAGCCTTTGCATCCGTTTACTGTTTCAACTGTCACTCCCATCTCGTCCAAATTGTTCCATTTGTCCACAACCCTTGCACTAAAAATGTTTCTTTCTTGGACCCACCCTCTGCTTAAAACAATTTGCACTTGTGGCCTCTTGTGCTGCTATAGTGTGCCAATGTAAAGAATCGATCATATGGCACATCTACTTTCCCAGTCATTATTTTGTATGTTTCTATCAAATCCCCTCTTTCTCTTCTCCTTTCTAATGTTGTCAGTCCACAATATTGAAGTCTTTTTTCGTAGCTTAAATTATGGCACCCATTGACCATCTTTGTTGCTCGTCTTTGCACTTTTTCTAAAAGCTCTATATCTTTTTCAAGTAAGGAATTCTATGCCTGAACACAGTATTCTAGATGAGGCCTTACTAATGATTTATATAACTTTACGATTATCTCTTTGTCTCAACTCAATATTGTCCTTTTAATCATTCCCAACATTTGGTTTCCATTTTTTTTGCTGCCTCCATGCATTGGTGAGATGGATTCATGCTTCTATGCCTATGGATGATTACCCCACGTCTCTTTCTTTGTCTGTTGTAGTTAGAACATTCAACAGAACCTTTCCCCTAATGCATTCAGTTCCATTATTAGATTTCCCAACATGCATTACAGAACATTTATCAATATTGAAAAGCATCTGCCAGTCCACAGACCACTGAAACAATTCCCTTAGATCCCCCTGTAAAATTTGAGCATCATCCTCCGAGTCTATATTTCTGCATATCTTTGCATCATCGACAAGCTTTGAAATTTTGGATAGTAATCCTTCATCGATATCATATATATATATATATATATATATATATATATACACTAGAAAGAGCAATGGCTCAAGTACTCGGGCACTGAGCAGCCCTGAGGCACTCCACTAATAACTCTTGCTCATTCCGAATGGCCACCTATTATGACGTCCTTCTGTCTTCTTCCCTTCAAACAATTTTGAATCCATCTGAAAATATTCCCCCGTATTCCGCAGGACTTCAGTTTGGCAGCCCTGGATTTGGTTAAAAATATGACGTGTTATTGGCTGAAAAAGCGTAGATTTTCAATGGTTAATTTCAGTTCATTATAAAAGCAAAATCCAGTAATTCTGTGAGACTTATCACACAGAAGTTCAAATGCTAGTTACAACAATCACAAAATGCAATGTTTATTCTATCCACCTTGACATTGAGGGGGACTTTGAAATGTTTGGGGGAGAGGCTTTGTCTGCCAAAAACTTTGACAAGCAAAAAAATGGTCGCCCGTATAATAAAACTTTTCTTCGCGGATGTGCTGACGAGCAAAAAAGGTCATCACCTCCTTCCTTACATTTCTTATCCTTCTCCAATGCTCACACAACCAAAAATAGTATCCTTATATTTTCCCCTCTCTCCAAACCTCCCCTCCTCGTTCACACTTTGCGGGGATTTACATCCTCCAATGTAATATATAGAAATTTGGGGGGCTTTTTTAACTTCGGGGAAATTCCCCCTAAGAAGGCTTAGAATAAACACTTACAAAATAAATGAAGAATTGTATTTCCAATAAAAGGCATACAAGAAGCGATTCATACACGATGTATGAAGAGATTAGGTAGAACTGTGGAAATATTGTCGATAATGGTTCCATCTTTCAGCCTATGCAAGACTTTTCCGCACCACTGTAAGAACTCAATTTACTCACCTGATTACCATTCGAAATTATATCAAAATTCTTCTATCAATCGATGTCCACAAGCTTTCGTCTCAGTTTCAGCATATATGTCTTGCGCGCAGTATTTTGATAAAAACATCGAATGCAAATAGCGAACGCAAAGTCATCTAATAATCTGTTACTGCGAAGATAATGGCTGTCTACAAGCGTCCGCTTTCAATTTCTCTCTCTCTCTCTCTCTCTATATATATATATATATATATATATATATATATATATATATATATATATATATAAGAGATGGATGCTCAGCGTTTCAGCGTTTATATAGCACATGTTTTCGTTTTCTACTTTCATAGCGATTTTCACACAGGGTAGACGATACTGAGCAACTCTAAACCATGCCATTATTATTTTAAAAAACAAAACTTAGCATGATTTAAAGTGGCTTAGGAGGCACCACTGCCTGTGTGAAAGCCACCATAAGCGCTAACGGGGATTGAACCCGCTCCGCCAGCCTACCGCTCCAGCGCGTAACCAACTCTGCCATCTTCCGCCCCATTATTATTATTATTATTATTATTATTATTATTATTATTATTATTATTATTATTATTATTATTATTATTATTATCGTAACTGAATCAGAAGGAAAAGAACGACAGAGGAGTGGAAAGGAAGAAAGAAGCGACTGTCAGATGAGTAAAATTCTTCACTTAACACAGTCAATGGAAGCAGTTTACTTTAATGGATCGACGGACGAATGAATGAATGGGAGTCTATCAGAGGATGAAGTCCCTCTGCTCCAGGACAGCGAATGCAAGTGAACGGAGCGACATCTCTATCGACCGGCGAGATTGACCCCTCACCCCACACCCTCTCCTGGAAAAGAAACGGAAGAAACAGGAAGAGCAGTCGAGGTCACGGACGTGACCCGGAAGCACGTGACCAGACGACGGGAACGCCGATTGAATCACGGGATGACGGAGAAGATAATCATTGGCCGCAGAGAGAGAGAGAGAGAGAGAGAGAGAGAGAGAGAGAGAGAGAGAGAGAGAGAGAGAGAGAGACAGACAGACAGACAGACAGACAGAGACAGAGAGAGACAGAGAGAAACAGAGAGAGACAGACAGAGACAGACAGAGACAGACAGAGACAGACAGAGAGAGACAGAGAGAGACAGAGAGAGAGAGACAGAGAGAGAGAGACAGAGAGAGACAGAGAGAGAGAGAGAGAGCTAGAGAGAGAAAGTATTTAGAATTCTGAGTACAATTTTTATGCTTTCCTAGGAAAAATTACCGTCTGCTTCAAATGTATTTCTCACCCTCTTGAGTAAAAGAGGGAGAAATAAAAGCTCTTCTGCTTTTGAAGTGGAGATCATTTGATTCTAAAGAACATCTGAGCCACCTTTCTGTACTCGACTGCATTAGGGTAGCGACGACGGGGCGTGGGATGGGGATGGAGGGTTCAGTGGGGGCCGGGCCCCCATTTGGACTGAGACCGGTCGAGGGATCTGCGCAAAACTGATGAGGGAAGTAGGGTTGATTTTCGACAGAATAGGCAATCTTAATTGTGTCACAGCTTTTTTCAATATATGATAAATAACATTTAGTTTTTCAAATATACATTACAGCTCACTGCTTAAAACTCTAGTGTTGTTCAATATTTATGCAGATAGATGTATAGGCCTCCTCCTCCTCCCCCTCCAGATCCCGCTAGGAAGCCCATGACGTTCCCCAGACCCCATAGTCGGGATTATAGAAGATAGGCGTGCATAACCGTATGGTCCCCCTATTTATTAATCATTGGCACGCCAATACTCGACAGAATTTTTTCGACGAATTCAATTCTCCGACTATTTCTGATTTCGACGCAAAATAAAAAAATTCCCAATTACAGAATTTCGTCAGATGGGAATCTCTGGGATTTCAATCTTATTTCCATTCAGATTTCAAAAAGCGTCGACATCTGTGGACGAGGTGCACAGAAAAATTTCCATCGCTCATCCACTCCAACCCCCCTCCTTACCCCCTCCTCTCCCAATAATCAATGCGTCGGGTTTCTTCCCTTTTGTCCGCGGCTACTCGACGTCTTCGGTTCTTCCCCCGCGCGCGGACGAGATAAAGGTCCGTATCTATCTTCGCCCTCTGGCGAGGAGGAGTTTACCCAGCGATGTAATCGACCGGTACAGACAGGCAGGCAGGGCGAGTCTAGTCTTCGCTTTGACGGCGATGGCAGAACCGGGCAACAAGACCACTCGGTGCGTCCGTGCGGGCCTCCATTGCACGTACCGTGATGATGTGGGCGGCGAGCGAACCGGTCGGTGCCACCCACAGGATGTTATTATCCGAGTAACTATACGCGGATATAAACGGGGATGTTATTCTAGACGTCTTCGACGAAGCACGGGGGGCTACGACCACTATTCGAAGCCCCCCACACGCTGCGAATAGGATTACGAGGACTTGGCATCATGTAAGACGCCGGCTTATCAGACTGGAACACAGTCTGACGTCCGCATTGTAATTCTTGCTGATTTACCGATTACGCTCGTAAGAACGTCACTAGTCACTACTGCGATTGAGTGCGATCGGTTTACGACCGCTTCGTCGACGAGAAGTTCAGTGTAGAGAAGTCGATGAGTGCAGGAATTAAGTGCAGTGAGCGAGATACGCAGTTCGACGCCGATAACTTCGAACTAAACTGCGAACTAATAAAACCAATTGCTTCAACACGAATCATAGAACCGCGCTGGTTCCACTAGTGAGTAAACATTCGTATCTATTGTATATATAATATTACTGCTACTACTACTACTACTGATATTATTACTTATTTATATATTGATATTATTATTATTATTGTTATTATTATTATTATTATTATTATTATTATTATTATTATTATTATTATTATTAACTTAAGGTTTGGTTTCGTTGATGGTCCAGACGGTGTTTTGGTTGAGATATGAAAGATTTCAGACATGCAAACAGATATATGCTCTCTCTCTCTCTCTCTCTTCTCTCTCTCTCAGACAGACTATATATATATATATATATATATATATATATATATATATATATATATATATATATAATTAATATCACTGATAACAATAGCTGGTTTTATATTGGTTAAATAGGATCTGTCCCGTGTGAATACAGTAGAACTTCGTTATAACGGACTCGTTTATAGCGTATATTCGGTTATATAGTACCGCAATTTGCTGTCCCGTGTGATGCGCAACCGCGTTGGATGGTACTGTATATAACGTACCTTGGATATAACGTACTACAGTGTAGATTGTGCTGACCTGCTAAGTACGTTATAACGAAGTTTTACTGTATCAGTATCGTTGAAATTTCCGGCCAATTCAAGTCAATTTCCTAGTTGCGCAGAGATTAGCGACTCCACGCTTGTTAAATATCCCGTAATGATTATAAACGAATGATTCCAGGATTCGCATAAGCTAAAATAGTTTGCATTGAACTAAGGACGTCATATGACGCCCCTAGCGCCCTGAGAAACCACAATAAGAACGTCAGTTGACGTCGCTAGCGCCAGTGTTTAATCTAGACTCCTGGACTCCGGGGGAGAGGAAACTGAAAAAGCCCGAGGGGAACTGACAAAGCCGAGGAAAATTCTGCTAGAGGCCGCTGTTAGTCCATGTAGTATTCCAAAATTTCCGGGGAAAATTTGAAATTTCCGGGGGGGAAAGGGCAATTCCCCCCGGAAACGGCCTAGATTAAACACTGGCTAGCGCTCAACGTGTTAATCTGGATTTACTTAGTGAACCTCAAAGACGTATATTTGAGAACTAACTTATCTCTCTATTTCATTGTTGCCCAAATTCTTTTTAGGTTGAGGGAAGCATGGAAATATTGATATGTGCAAATAGAATTGACTTAAACACAACGCGTTTACTTACTTATTTGCAAATTGTATATGATTTCACTAGTCATTCGTGCAATACGTTACCAAGGCAACGTATCTCTTCATTTCTAACATTTTGCAATGGGGAGTCTGACTTTCATGGGCGAAAAGCCCTAAGAAGCAGTTATTTTCTTAACAGGTTGCAATTTTATTCCGGCAAAGATTGCTACGCGACCCAAATTTCCAAATTTAAACAAATCGACCGTCTTCTTGGCTTCATCTTCATACACTCAGTCTCGGCAGCTCATCTTTCGCAATGGGAGTCGATTTGCAGGTCATTTCCGTAAATCTTATGCAGCTTCGCTTTCGTTTCGGCGTCCTTGAAATCGTTTCTCGATGTGACCGAAATCATTTTCCTGGAATCTACTGATTCTTAGCGTCGCTTATCTTCTCGGCAATTTATCGCTATCTCAACTGCCGGTCAGAGAAGGAAAAAGATAACGTTGTTTCTGATTGCAACGACGAACATATACAGTACTCGTCCAACGAAGATGATTTCGGTGCGTGCAGATAGATCAGAGATGGTCCATGGGTTGGTTTAACCCACGGGTTGGGTTGGATTGGATTGGGTTGGGTTGGGTCAGATTTGTTATATTAATGGTGGGTTTGGTTGGGTCAGAAAATTAGTCAATATTTAAGAAACTGTAATGTATTACAGTGGCTTTGGTTGGTTGGGTCAAGTAAACCTATTATCGGCATGGGTTGGGTCGGGTTGAAGATTTGATGGGTTGGGCTGGATTGGGTTCTAAAAAATGGACACATGGAAATCTCAGAGATAGATAGATCCCTCCCTATTGTATAAAATCAGAGAAACTCGGAGACACTGTCCAGTTAATAGTAGATTTACGAGCTACGTTGACCCAAGATTAACGATTGTTCCTACTTCTCCTTCAGAAAAGAAACACCAAGTTCGATTATGGAACGGTGGTGACTGGTCGACTGCAAACATCGATCGGAATATATATATATATATATATATATATATATATATATATCGGAAAAATGATTTTCTAAGCAGCAAAAACTTTTTATGGAGAAGTTCGTTAATTTGTTAATTGTTTTCAGTACAGGGTGGGGCAAAAAACCGGACTAGTTACATTTAGGTTTGCATTTAATGTAGTCCAGGTTTTTGCGCCACCCTGTATAGACAGGGGCGCACACAGGGGGTATTTGGCGCCATTGGCTGAGGAGGTCAGAAAATTAAATTTGCAGGTTAACGAATTATAATTTAGCAAATCATGACATTTTATTGACATAGGATTTAAGCTACAGATGCACATTTCTTGCTTTTACTGATGCGAGCTGGTCTATGATGACGTGCTCAAAGTCAGTCTTCTCAGTTTCTTCTCTCTTTCTACGCTGAGTAGAGATCAAGATCACAGAATTTTGTAGCGCCCCCTTCAAGTGGCACCCAAGGCATCTGCCTTACCTGTCATGTTCTGGGTACGCCACTGAATACAGGAAAGAAGGTTTCAGTAGAACGAATTGCATTCGTGGACAGTGGCGGTTCCACGTGGGGGGATGAGTGGGGATGCATCCCCCCACCGGACTTTCGGACTTACTTCTTTTTTGCTTGTGAAACCTACTTTTGGGTAAAAGCGTAGTAAAACTAACCGGGGATGACCTTTTTGCCTTTCAACCTATTTTCCGGCAAAATTGTAGTAAAACGAGGGATAAAATTCCCCTTTCCCAGCATTTCCCGGCAATTTTTAGTGGTTTTCCCTTCTATTTTCACCCTCCGTCACCAACTTTGAACTTTCTATGAATTCATTCATCCCCCACGAAGAAATCCTGGATCCGCCACTGTTCGTAGGGCAATTTGTTTCACTTTTGCGGCAGAGGAAGGAAGTGTGCTTAGTGTGGTCGTAAAAAATCTTGGAATGACAGTAGTCCGACCCTCGCTGCTCTTCTGAAACATCGGCGTCTCATCTCCTCAGTCGTTTTTTCTCGACATCGGCTTACGAGGTTTAAGGGATTTCTTAAAGCAAGCAAGTGAGTAAGTAAAGTCTCGTGAATTTATAGAGCGCTGTTGAGTAGTAGTAGTAGTAGTAGTAGTAGTAGTAGTAGTAGTAGTAGTAGTAGTAGTGTAGTAGTAGTAGTAGTAGTAGTAGTAGTAGCTAGTAGTAGCAGTAGTAGTACCAGTAGTAGTAGTAGTAGTAGCAGTAGTAGCAGTAGTAGTAGTAGCAGTAGTAGTAGTAGTAGTAGTAGTAGTAGTAGTAGTAGTAGTAGTAGTAGTAGTAGTAGTAGTAGTAGTAGTAGTAGTAGTAGTAGTAGTAGTAGTAGAACCGCAATAGCTGCTTATTCTACGGCACTTAAAAAGAATTCATAACCTCCTCATCCCCTTTAAGCCTAAAAATAAGCAGCTACTGCGGTGTTACACGCTGATGCGCTATATAAATTTGCGAAATTTACTTACTTACTGACTCAGTTTGAGCGAGGAATCTTAAATTTCGAATAAAATCGACATCAATTTGAGTTCGCAATTCTGAAAAGAAAAATCAAAACGATGAGTTAAATTTAAAACGGCAGTGCAGCTTAGCGTTAATAGAGTTAGTGATGATTTGTTATTCATTGCACTTAATTACTGTCGCTGCACTAAATTCTTATCACTGCACTGAACCAACCAATCACTGCGTAAAATGAACCTAATAATTGGCAATTATTATCGTCATTTTTACTGCGCAGTATCGTGGATTTCTTAACCACAAACAGCTTCGCACTTGTATTTTTGCACCACAAATTAAATAAATCTGTTATAATTCTGATAATTGACAGGTGGAATCCCTTGCAAAACTTCCATACTTTCATCGAATTTTCGCCATCGAATTTTGCTTTTCGCCACTAATATTCTAATCTTTCTGATTTTTCTTTTCTAATCTTTCGATGTATATACACTTCGAGACTTGAATAACAAATTATCCAACTAACAAGCTTTGCCCGACGAAGGATTTTCCATGGAATTCACGACAAAAACTCGAATCTAAAAATAATAATTGGTGCGACTGGCGCGTGGGCGGAAGATGGCAGAGTGGATTACGTGCTGGAGCGTCAGGCTGACGGAGCGGATTCAAGTCCCGTTAATAATAATAATTATGCACTTCTATAGCACCATGTCTAATACTCAAGGGTATCAATCGATGGTACTTCAAATCCATCCGCAAAAGATCAGGTCATTTCATAGAGGGAAACGGCAAGACAGACTAGAGCCTGTTAGAGAGAGAGAGAGAGAGAGAGAGAGAGAGAGAGAGAGAGAGAGAGAGAGAGAGAGAGAGAGAGAGAGAGAGAGAGAGAGAGAGAGAGTTAGTGCCCATAGTGGCTTTCACACAGGCAGTAATGCCTCCTAAGCCACTTTAAATCATGTTAAGTAAGTAAGTAAGATTAGGACCTACTGTACATCTAGAATTCTCGTAAAAAGTTAAAAACGAAGATAGGGGATATTCTTATGGTTTCAGCTAAATAATAAGAAATCGTGGAGTTATTTCAAATTCACCAAATATCGCCGCTATAATTATACAGTAGAACTTCGTTATAACGTACTTAACGGGTCTGTACAATGTTGTACGTTACACCCAAGGTACGTTGTATATCCGATACCAACCAGAACGGTAAAACGGCATAGCACATCACACGGGATTGCGCTACGTCATAGACGGGTATACCTTATAATTGAGACAGTTATAACGAAGTTCTACTATATATATATATATATATATATATATATATATATATATATATATATTGCATATATATATAATAAAAAAATTATATATATATATATTCTCAAGATAGGGAAATTCTTTCTTTAATATAAGATGGATTCTGATTACATAAGGTTTGGTTTCTGGTTTCTTTATAGGGGTCCAGACGGTGTTCATGGTTGAGATATGGACGATTTCAGACATGCAAACAGATATAATTATATACTCTCTCTCAGACAGATATACTCTCTCTCTCTCTCTCTCTCTCTCTCAGACTCTCTCTCTAGACAGACTTACTCTCTATCCTTATATATATATATATATATATATATATATATATATATATATATATATATATATATATATATATATAGAGAGAGAGAGAGAGAGAGAGAGAGAGAGAGAGAGAGTATATAACAATATATATATATATATATGTTTCTTCACTTAGTGAATGACTTAATGTTCGTTAACAACCATGTAATTATATATATATATATATATATATATATATATATATATATATATATATATATATATGTCCATGGCCATACAGTGCTTCAACGCAATATCGTTTCGAGGAACTTTTTTCGTGGCCGACCTCGAAGAACCTGACGAGAGTTAACACACATTAATTTTTGTCTCCGGACAATTTTTTTTTTTCTCATAAGACCTTCGGGAATGAAGTACCGAGGGCTAAAATATATATATATATATATATATATATATATATATATATATATATATATATATATGGGTGAGATTTATGCCACACAATTTTCTTACCACTAAGCTGTTCCTGCATCTATTTCAACGGTAGACCTAGAGAAAAGACAGCTACTTCGGTACCTGTCATCGAAAGCGCTATAGAATTTCACGAGATTTTACTTACTTATTTACGTAGGCACTGCGTAGCGACCTTAGACAATAGACAAGTTGTTCAACCTTGATTGTCTCTCACTTACGATGTTTCACTTTGCGTCAACAACCCCATGTATCGTGATGATGCACGCCACATCGATAAACATAATGACATGGCAGTGATGTACAATGTACATCTTCGCTTGTTTCAATGGCGGCTCCAGGATTTGGCAAGTGGCGGGGGGAGAGGAGGGGGTTGAGGTGGCAGCTTCTAAGCATGGGGGCCAACCAGTTGTTGATAGGTATGTATAAGTAAGGATGGGGTTCCAACAGGGGCCAACCAGTTCTTGATAGGTATATGAAGTAGTAAGTATAGGGTCCCAACAGGGGGTCGCTGCGTGGGCCAGGCATTCCATTAGGGGGCGGGGGGGACGGGCCCCCGCTGTCCCCATGTGGAGCCGCCACTGGTTTGTTTGCCAAGCTGATTTGAGACTCGCGTTGTTAGTCGGCATCTTATCGCGCGCTGGTCTTTCGAATTCCTTCAATGCGGTAAAAATTGACCGGAATTAGAAATCTCGGGCGGAGGAGGACCGTGCGCTGATTTATGCAGCGCCGGCGTTTTTCTCGAGCGACCGAGACGCCACCTGGCGTCCGGTCGTGTCGTCACGACGGCGACGGCGACGGCGGCGATGATTGGAGACGGCGAAGAAGAGGAGGAATTTACAACCGGACGGATCAATGACGCGTTCTTAGCGCGCAGAGAGAAGAGAGAGAGAGAGACAGACAGACAGACAGGCAGACATGCAGACGGACGGACCGTCGCACCGACACACGCACCAACAGGATCCATGGAGGTTATTTTTACGAGAGAAGGGATCTCTGTGAATGAAAGAACACGAAACAAGAGTGTCACCGTGACGATCATTACCGACAGAAGGCTCACCGTCATCATCATCATCATCATCATCATCATCATCATCATCATCATCATCATCATCATCATCATCATCATCATCATCATCATCATCATCATCATCATCATCATCATCATCATCATCATCATCATCATCATCATCATCATCATCATCATCATCATCATCATCATCATCATCATCATCATCATCATCATCATCATCATCATATTAGCGGCCGTAAGATCTCGTTACCGTCCTATTTCTGTCGGAATTCCATTGGAAAGTCTTCGTCGCAGTTATCATCAACTTTGTCGTCATCATCGTCGTCATTATCACATCGTCGTTGTCGTCTTCATCGTCATCGTCATCGTCATCATCATCGTCACAAATACTTTTTTCTGCGCAGTTTCTTGGTTAATTTGTCGTTTTGACTCTTTCTCGGTCTCTGCTTCTTTCTTTGTCTCCCTATTATTATTTGTCCGTTTCCGTGTATTTGTCGGTCTCTGCAGCAGCTTCACTGTTTCGCTGTTAGTACGTCTAAGTATGCTTGTGTTCTTTGCTTTCTTCATTTCCACTATCAATCTGTCTCTCTGTCTGTATCTGCTTGTCTCTGAGTATCTCTCTGTCACACACACACACACTCTCTCTCTCTCTCTGTCTGTATGTCTGTCTCTGTCTTCCTGTCTCTTTCTCTCTGTCTCTCTGTTACTCTTTGTCTCTTTGACTCTCTTTCACCCTCTCTTTCACTCTTTCATGCACACACTCTGTCTGCATCTTTCTCTCACATACACAGTCTTCTCTCTCACTTCTCACTCTGTCTGTCTCTGTCTCTGTCTCTGTCTGTCTGTCTGTCTCTCTCTCCGTAACTGGCGTCAAAACAAAGCAGACATATGTTTCGTTTCCTGTCTGAAATCTTCCATATCTCAACCAAAACACCGTCTCGACCCTTAACGAAACCAAACCTTACGTAATCAGAATCCATCTTATTACAGAAGGAATTTCCTATTCTCCGAACCGAATAAGTTAACGCTTCTATTCTAAAATTTTAAAGAAATTCCTGATAAGTTAGAAACCGGATAAAGCGTCCGGCCCACAGTTCGAAACGCACCAGATTTATCCGCAGAAAATTGACATCCGCGAATAAACAGTGAGATTGGCGAAACCTGTTCCGTGGAAGAATTCCTGTTTCCTTTCATTTGCATTCGCTGTCGAGTAGTGACTGATGAAAGGAGTTTATTTATAAACAAAACGGTCCAATCTGTTCGCTAACGCGACGATTTCTATAGCGCCTTTATACGGACCGTTAAACATCGTTGAACGGTCTGAAAGGGGCGGTCTGCAGAGGAGGCTGTTTATTAAGCGGAGTAAGTAGATGTGAAACAGGATTCAACTCCCTAAGATGCCGGACTTGCTGATGTAACCACTGACTATATTTGACTGATCTCTGGAATGACCTGGTCTTTTTGCGGATGAATTTGATGTACCATCGATTGATACCCTTAGGTATTAGAACTGGTGCTGTAGAAGTGCATAATTAATATCATCCTACTGGAGTGGGGATTGTTGTTGATGGCGGTGGGGCGGTGAGTCACGTGCCACAAGTCCGCCCCCCCACCCCCACAAATTTTTGGTTAATTTATTTCTCATAATGGCGAGATGCAGAATAGGTAGGAATAAATACAAGTGTTGCTTTTCTTTCCTTTCAGTAGTTTCTAGAAATTCAACAGCGCGCACCAAACTCACGTGACGAAAAGGAGGGAGAGAGAGGAGGGTGCGGCCAAAGGCAGAAGGAGAATGGAAGACGAAGGACCCTCTCCTCTGAAAATACAAATCCTCCTCTTCTAACAACTGAATTCCAAGATATGTTCAGTTTTAGGAGGAATCGACAAGATGATTGCTTTTGGGCATTCGAGGATTTCCACCATCCGTTGGGACCACGTGGGGGGAGGGGAAGCGTCCCACGACGACACCGTTCCTCCTCTGGGGATCTGTCTTCTTCTTCTTCTTCTTCTTCTTCTTCCATCCTTCTTCCGAATATCGATCAAGAGCGGTTCCAAAGTCCGAAGAACGGAAGTGGATCCGGGCGACATTTCCTGCCGTGTGCCGCTTTCTCCTCCTCCTCCTCCTCTTCCTCCTCCTCCTCCTCCTCTTCCTCCTCCTCCTCCTCCTCGCTCGCCTGCCACGAAAACAAGCGATTTTCTGCTTCGTTAGCGTCACGTGATCGTCCTTGCGTCAGTTTGTTTTCGACGATCGGCAAATCCTAGGTCTCCCTCTACTCCTTTCTCCTCCTCCTCCTTCTTCTTCTCCTCCTCTTCCTCCGCTTCTCCTCCCTTATCGTTTCCCTTCTCTCCTCCTCCTCCTCCTCCTCCTCCTCCTCCTCCACCTCCTCCTTCTAATCCTTGTTCTCACCTATCTCCTGCTTCTCCTCCCTTCTCGTCTCCCTCCCCATTCTCCTGCTCCTCCTCCTCCTCCTCTTGCTCCTTCTTCTCCTTCTCCTTCTTCTTCTCCTCCTCCTCCTCCATGTGCGTCAGCAGAATAATCGATTGCTTCGTCGTCGGACATTGAATAATTTTTTGGCATATCTGGATGGTGGGGGTGGGGGCGGCGGCGGTGGTGGTGGTGGTGGTCGTCGTCGTCGTCGTAAGCGGGTGGGGGTCTCGGCTTTGCTGTCGTTTCTGGCGATCACGTGACTGCGGCGTCTTGTAGTCTTGATGCCGGCGGGTCACGTGACGAGCAGGTTCCAGCGGGGCTTCTGAAGATGTCTTTTGCAGGAAAAAATGAAAAGTACAGAGGAAGAGGGAGGGAGAGGGAGAGGGAGATAGAGAAGCTGACTGACAAGCGGAAAGGAGCAACTAAATGGATGGATATATATATATATACACATACATACATACATACATGCATACAGACATACAGACATACATATGGATGCATGTTCAGATATGAATAATGGAAGACTGGATATATATATATATACGCTGAGATTAATTATTGTTAAAGATGAATAAGCTGGTCTGTAGATGGATGGATAGACGGATAGATGGATAGTGAGACAGGCTGACAGACAGAGAGATGGACTGACAAGAGAGACAGACAGATAGATAGATATAGAGTAAGGAAGGTACAAATAGCTAGAGGGAAAGGGTACTTGTTAAATCGTTCGTAGGTCTATCTTCTATGACACCGTCATTAGATAGAAGTCGACTGGCGATCGATGGATTGCAGGAATGCTTTAAGAAGAAATAGTCAAACCGAAAGAAAGCCGAAGTTAAATTCGAACTCAGAGCTTTTGTCAAATCGATTCCTAAAAACAGACCTGCGAACAATAAAAACAATATCGGTCGAATTCCAGGAAGCTGATGGGGGTGAGGACGGGCAGCAAACCAACGCTGGCGCCCCCAAACGCCTCTCTCTCTCTCTCTCTCTCTCTCTCGGGCGAAATTGGAATTCTTGGGTCATAAATAACGGAAAAGATGTAGGACGCTCTCAGCTGAGATTAATATCGTTCCGAGACGTCATCTGTGACTGATTAGAAGGGCATGACCGAGTTCGAGGAACCCGATAACCCAACTTCTGGTTTTCGTCTCTCTCGTTCGGGATGTGGATTCTTTTGTCTTTCGGGGGAGGGGGCGCGGAAGGGGCATGGAAAGAGGGGTCAGTGGACCGCAAAAACGATTAAGTGAGAGAATCAGTGCAGTGCATGTAAGGGATATTAAACAGCCTCTCCAGGAAGATGATCGCTTGTTCGTCGTAGTAATAATAATGACAGTTTGTTAATTAACCATAAGACGAAAGAGCAACTATCATCATCATCATCATCATCATCATCATCATCATCATCATCGGCATCATCAAATCGCCCTGTTCATCATCATAGTCGTCATATTTATTATTATTATTGTTATTATTATTATTTTATAATTATTATTATTATTATTATTATTATTATTATCACTTAGATTTAACGCTTATGAATATAAATGTTATTATTATTATTATTATTGTTATTGTTTTCATGAAAGATCTGATTCGGACTTGACAGCAGAAGTCTTGAGTCCTTCGTGTCCTGAGATCCCTTTGCTTTCTTAGGCCCTGGCCTGTCTCTTCAGACAGCTTTCGTTGATGTCTTTGGAGCATTGCTGGGTGGAGCAGCTGTCCGCTATCAGACTCCTTCCTCCGACAGATCAATGTCAACAAATGCAGCTTTGGCTTCAGCTACTGTTTTTTCGACCAGTGACTGAGGCTTCTTCTTTGAAGCTGCAGGTGGTTTTGAGTGCTTTGCTGTCTTCCCAGCCTCTTTGCAGGTCGGTCGTAAGTGGAGACCGCTCATTGAGAGGTGTAGAGCCACCCTTGATGTCGAGAGTGGAGGATACGGATCGACGATTCCATGTCGCACAGATTCTTCAGCACCATCAGAAACTGGTCTGATCCAGACGATCGAGCCACCGACGGCAGAACGCAAGCGTGCCGAAATGCTTGTCGATCACTCCGAGAAGCTGCATCGATTTTGTCAAATCGGGTCGGAACAACCGGCTTCATAGTTCTTCATGTAATGAGACGTCTCCATGACGACGTGAACGTGAACCTTTCCGGTGCTTCCGAAGGTCTCGATGGCAAGGAACTCACCTTCCTCCGCCCTGGTCGTGTCACCTTTCTTGACGATCGGAACCGTCAACCGACTTGGATCCTGAACGGCGCCATCGAGTGATCGCTCAGGTTATGTATGCTCTTCACTGGGTACATCTTTCCGTCCAATTCAACCTCATTGGATTCTATGACTTCCCGGATGGCCTCTCCGACGTCGCTGATACGCACGTAGATCCTGCGCTCACGGATCCCCGTGTTTGTCGCATCCTTCATCGCGGCAATAACGGTTCGTATCGAATTGAATGCCACCGAAAAAGCGCAATCAATGACCCGGCCGTTGATTCCAAAGTCGACCTTCATCAAATCGTCATGCTGGAATACCGTCATTCACCGTTGTTAGGATTGTAATGACAGCAGTTAATGGAAACGTCCATTAGGAAGGCCAAACCGGCACGGAACCCTTCTTTTATCAGCTTTCGGGTTGCCTTCCAGAGTCTCGCAGAGATCAATCAGTTTCGGTCCTGGATTAAAAAATCGTCTGCATGTACTTTTTCTGTCTTTCTGCAGCTATCCTGGTACGTGTCGTTCTGAACTCGATCGCGAGCTCTTGCCTCTTCCGACGTAAATATATCTTTAGCCATGTTGCTGTCGGCGCCGACGTCATGATCCTGTATTTCTCCAACCGGATTCCAAAACAGGTCGATAAATGGTATGGACGAAACAGTTTGCAGTGGTTTTCCCGCTTTTGGCGTTTTCTTCCGATTCATTTTCTTCTTGATGTTTTTTCCAAAAGATGACTTTTCGTCTTTTTCATCTTCAGTCCATTCCTCAGTAGCTTCAGATTTTTCAGGTGGAGATTCATTCTCTGTCTCATTCGGCATTTCTGGCTCATTTTACCCCAGCTAACGTTTTCATTCTCGTAGAGAACTTGCTCTGCTTTGGTGGCGTTCTTGCTTTTGTATTCCTCCTGGTTTTCTTCTTCTGTCGAGCGGTTTTGTCGTCGACGATGAACAGTTCATCGCCTCCTCATTCAACTCTTCGATTTCGACGTCGTTCGTCATCATCATCATCATCTCGACGTCGTTCATCTCGACGTCGGTCATCATCTTGAACAATCAGCTCTGGCAGGTTTTGGTTTTCGATGAAAAGGTTCCTTTAAAAGCTACGTTATTGAATCGCTGTGTGCATCTGAGAGACGCTGGAATAATCATCCTCGGCATCAACGCAAGCAATTCGACGACCAATTTCGGCGATGAACTCGCTGCCTCATCATTGAGTGGTCCCATAGTTTCAAATGCAATCGGGATAAATTTGTATGAGACGGGAAGGCCGGAGTATTTGTGATGCTTGCGTGTTGCTTTTTCCGCTGCGGCCCCGAGAGAGTTTGAGGTCAGATGACTTGGATTTGGCGCAGGTGTGGACAGATACGTCCCATGCCAGATTTTGCCACTGGCCCAAGTAATGTAATATATATTATATATAATATATGTTATAATTATTATTGTTTAAATAGGTGTTTGTATCGAATGACTTGCTGCGATTAACTAATAATAGATTTTTATACTAGTAGCATTATTATTATTATTATTATTATTATTATTATTATTAGTAGTAGTAGTAGTAGTAGTAGTAGTAGTAGTAGTAGTAGTAGTAGTAGTAAACAGGTGGAGCATATGTCCTAAGTGATGTCTTCTCTTTCCCCGGCATTTGGATAACCATCCAACACCCAGATCCCCTTCATTCGATTTTAAGTTGAGGATGGTGGCCACGACTCCCCTTCCAAACACAAAACCCCTAAAAATTCACGATTTCTTCTCTGTCGATTGCACCCACTCCCTCACCCCCAGAACGACAGGCATACCTCCCCATTCACGCCCCAAACCCAGCCCCAGTCCCAGCCCCAGAGGTCCAGACCCCAAAACACAGAAATTTCTCGATACGTACCGCCTGGTACTGGCATGCGTTGCGTCTTCCAGTACCGGCCTAGTACTGTACTTCCTCTGGAGAGCTTATTTATTTAATGGCAACGCGTAATAACATGGTTGCAGCGTTGCAACGGTTGCTTCGTCCGGGCAACGGACAACGGACAACGGACAACGGTTGCCTTCTACAATTGATTTCCTGTAACTCGCCTGAAATATCACGGTCCCCTGTCGTCGAGGAAACCGGGGGAACCCACCCCTACCCTATCCTCCCTCCCTCCCTCTCCCAAGGCGCTCTCCCACCCGCCCATTTCGGCGCCGCGACCATACACGAAAGTCGATTTATAGAAAAATACCGATTTTTGATATTCGTCCTTGGTTCGGTGACTGTCGGGTCGGGTCGGGTCGGTTCCTGTTGTTAGGATGGTCGAAAGGATCGGAAGGAAGCAAATGGTCGACCCTGGGACTGGGTCCTCTTCCGGGTCCCGCAGGTCATAGCGGGATCGGGAGGGGAGATTTTTTCCTGATCGTCGATATGCTTCGATCTCGAAGGCAAGGCATTCATTGCCCGCTCCTCTTCGCCTCCTCCTCCTCCTCTCCTCCTCCTCATCATAATAATAATAATAATAATAATAATAATAATAATAATAATAATAATAATAATAATAATCATCATCATCATCATCATCATCATAATCATCATCATCGCCATCATCATCAATCATCATCAATCATCATAATCATCACCATCGCCATCATCATCAATCATCATCATCATTATTCTCCTCCACTCTTCTTCCTCCTCCTTTTCCTCCTCCTCCTCCTCCTCCTCCTCATCATCATCATCATCATCAACAACAACAGCAACAACAATGTCATCATATTCGTCGTTGTTGTGATTATCATTCGTAGTTTGACATATAATAATTTCGTCGTTTCATTGATACGCTTCGTCTCTATTCTGGGCCAATAGGAAAAGACTTCGTCGAAAATAAATAAGCGAAATATTTCCAAATGACCCTATATACGGTGTTGCGTGTAGGCCATAAATGGGTCGTGTAGCAGTCAAAGGCTAAACATTCCGCATCGCTTATACATTCATGGTGGTCAGAAAACGGTCCCCTACAGGCTTCCGTACAAGATTCGTCTCTTTTATATCCAAAACATCATTTAACTTAACTAGAACAGCGATGGGCAAAGTGCGGACCGCGGGCCACATGCGGCCCTCGAAGCCTTTTTGTGCCCCTTTGTGACATTGACTTCTTATTTCTTCCATAGCCATAACGTCCCAATAATCACTGGCCATTTGGATTAAATAACACTGCATGAATGACCCTATATTTGACTAGCTATAGCTTCTTCGTACTAGATTAAGCGCCTAGAAATAAGGAACTATACTTCGGTGCTGCTTTTAAAAGCGCTATAGAAATTAACGAGATTTTGCTTGCTTACTTACTTACTTCTTAGACTGTATCTTGTGTCGAATTTTAAAAGTATTTTCCAGTACTCGATTTGCCAAAAAATTATTATGAGTGGGACTAGGACTGACTGCCCCCGCCCCCCCACCACCAAAAATCTGTCGCTCTTCGTTGGACAGTCGAACAACAATCTGGGGTCGTGTGCGACGTGGACAGCTTCGTCCGTCTGCAGAAAAGACGACGTCCGACGCAAAAGAGGTTGCGTCGTCTTGGAGAATGCTTTCCTTCGACTGGCGCTGCATAAATCGCGCGCGCCAGGACAGACGGAGGAGTCCGCGCCGCTGCCGTCGTCCGTTGAGTTTTATGGACGGAGTCGTCCGAGTCGTCGTCAATTGTCGGACGCGACTCGTTCGCCGAAGTTGCTTCTGCTTCGATGCGAGAAGCGGCGAGAACCCGGAGTCAATGGCCTGGAAAACAGTTGCTGCTGTGGACAGGCGTATAGCCCCCGGCTGGTACGGCATTAGCCTCCTAGTCGATAAAAGAGGGAGAGAGAGAGAGGGAGGGAGACAGAGTGTGTGCGTGTGAGTGGGATAGAGAGAGAGAGAGAGACAGAGACAGACAGACAGACAGACAGAGTGTGTGCGTGTGAGTGGGATAGAGAGAGAGAGAGAGAGAGAGAGAGAGAGAGAGAGAGAGAGAGAGAGAGAGAGAGAGAGAGAGAGAGAGACTGTGTGTGGAAGTGGGAGTGAGATAGAGACAGACAGACAAACAGAGGACTAAAATGAAATCATGTTAACACAGAATATATAGATGGATGGATGCAGAGATATTTTTACACCCCCCTAACACCCCTAACACCCCTCTCCTCCAATCTGAGCCCGGGATGACCTGTTCTTGCTTGTCGGACTTTTTTCGGCAGGGACCCCCAAAATATACCGACACCGCCAAATTGATAATCCCAGAAATAACCCTGGATGGATGGATGGATGGATGGATGGGTTAGTGGTTAAACGAGAGAGAGAGAGAGAGAGAGAGAGAGAGAGAGAGAGAGAGAGAGAGAGAGAGAGAGGGTGAGAGAGATAGAACGGAAAATCTATTCGCCTATTCTCTTCGATGGAAAAACAATTTTGTTGTTTTGGTGGATTAGTTGGGTAGGCTTAAGTCTACCCTAGCCTTTAATAAAATCCGCCTATGTATAGGCCTATGCCTTATTATATATATTATATATATATATATATATATATATATATATATATATATATATATATATATATATGTATATCATCTATTGAGTCTCATCTATTATGACTCATGTGTATGTTTACTCCATTATACGCAGACGATGTACCTGGAAGTTTATTGCCGTTGAGAGAAATTCTTCTCGGCAATTGGCAGCTGGTCCACTGACCATAAAATGTCAAACATCGATGTGTGTCGGATAATGAGTCTGTCTTTAATGCGTACAGAATTGCTAGGCGAAAGAGATAAATATGAGACAGACAGACATACAGACAGAGAGGGAGGGAGAGAGAGAGGGGGAGGGAGGGAGGAAGAAGGAAGGGAGGAATAAGGAGAGAGAGAGAAATAGAGAAAGAGGAGAAAGAGTGAGATGGAGAGAGAGAGAGAGAGAGAGAGAGAGAGAGAGAGAGAGAGAGAGAAGGAGAGATGGAAGATAGAGAGAGAAGAGAGAGAGAGAGATAAAGAGAAGAGAAGAGAGAGGAGAGAGGAGATAAAGAGAATGAGGGGAGAGAGGAGAAAGAGAGAAGAGAGAGAGAGAGAGAGAGAGAGAAAGAGAGACTGGGGTAAATCATTGAGTTGATTTTATGCATATCAGTAACATTTTCTTTCGCGAATGTTTAAATGTCTGTTGCTAGAAATTTTATCCGAATCGTTCAAATACACAAAATGCTGAATCAGATCTTCTATTTCCTGCCTTTGAATCCGCATTATTGCTTCCGGCCCCAGATGGAATTTACTAGACGACACGCATATTTACTTTGCAACACGGATTTCAGATTAATGCAAAGTCACTGAGCAAATGGACAAAATGAGGAACTGACAGTCAATCAGTCAGTCGGTCAGTCAGTCAGTCAGTCAGTCAGTCAGTCAGTCAGCCAATAGGTAAATCCGTGTAGTAAGTAAGTCAGTTTAGTAGGTAAGTATAAATATAAAATATGCCTGTCAGTCAATAAGACAGTCAATAAGTCAGTTAGTAAGTCACTCACTCAATCATCATTTGGATTAGATGACACTTCTGCATCTTTCTGCCATCGTTATACAAGACGATGATGATGATGATGACGACGATGACGAGAGAGAGACGGGAGAACCACTCACCACCACTATCATCATCAGGCTGATGATGATAGTGGTGGTGGTGGTGGTGACGATGATGATACAAAGCAACTGGGATTTTATATGAATCTGTTTTGTTGTAGGATGAACGATACTTTTCCTCCGATACATCAGACCATGACCTCGACCTCAACCTCGACCTTGACCCTGGTGACGTTGATCTGCGTTCTCTGCGCCGCCGTCACGATTCAGGCCAAAGGTTAAACCGCTTTGACTGACTTCCGCTTCCGGCCGCCATATTGCTCTTCGCCGGTCTAATCCTTCCGCCCGATGACGTCAGACGACGTCAATTCCTGTCAGTCGGCAGTGTTGCCGCTGCTTGTTACTGAAAAGCTACTTTGCTTTCTTGTAGATCTGTGTTTTTAAAAATATATTTCCCTTACATGATTACAGTGTGAAGAGAAGTTTAAATAAGCGTTGAGTGGCTCTCCCCTCCCCCTCCCCCTCCGCCTCCCCCTCTCCCAATGCAACGAAATATTCAGTATCTTTAAACTACAATACAGTTAAACCTCGTTATATAGTACTTAGCGGGTCGGTAAAATTCAGTACGTTGTATCCAATACCATCCAATAGGGTAGCGCACCACGCTGGAGCCGTTCATTGCCATATTTTATAACCGAGTCCGGTATAACGAAGTTCTACTGTACATCTGATCAAAACCATGGAATAGTGTACGTTAGAAAATTCTATGCCTTGTAAAGTGTTTCCTAAAATTAAATCTATGGCCATTTCTGTAGCATAAACGGAACGAGATTTGGCGTTATCACGGGGGGGAGGGAGGAGGCATGTTGGAGCTGCCTATTCTGGGTAGGACCGGTCGTTGGATTTTCGCAAAACCGATGAGAAATGGGGAGGGTGGAAAGGGGAAGGGGCGTTGACAACACGATTGAGAAAAAATGCGTGAATGCATAATATGCAAACGGCCTTTTTTGCTCGTCGGAGAATTTTTACCCCCCCCCCCGGAGTGCAATGTGTCTTCCGTTGTGGCGCCGCCGTAGAAGAAAACCAGAATTCCCGGGGGAGGGGATCGGGCCCCGCACGCAGGCGGTGTGACCTATTCTTCCACTTTCCGTCTCTCCTCCCCCACCCACACCTCACCCCACCTACCCCTACCCCACCCCACGAGACGCATTAATTCACAAGAGGAACGTGTAAGCTGTGTCAACGTTACTGGAACTAAACGGCCGAGGACCGGATATTAAAATATCCCTCTTCGCCGTTATCCGCGGATAAATCCAGACTCCGGTCTGGAGCCGATTATATTGCAGTTCCGACTGCTTTTAGGGGTAATCAAGAGACGGTCGCACACGACCCAACGAAACCTACGTACTTACTTAATTGCCGAATTTATATAGCGCCAAAAAGGTGACTATTGGAACCAATGTCTCCCGTAAAGTAATCAATCCGGAAATTATTATATCGCTCGACTAAATTTTCTAGAGAATTTTCTTGTTTGTCGGGTCCTATTCTGATAACCTGACTCCACTGCCAATCTTAATAGCTTCATATTCAATAATAAGCAAGGCATTAGGTTAAAACGAATAATTGCGAAGAGAGAAGTGGCAATTAAAAAGAAAGTAAATAATAACAAAAGATCCTAGCTACGCCACTGCTCCACCGCCCATCTAAATAGCTTCGTCTATTCAATAATGTTTTCGCTTACGGCTAAAACGAATAATTGCGAAGAGAGAAGTGGCCTATTAAATTGCGTTACATAAGCGATACAGTAGGTAAAGTACTGCTGTAACTAAAATCTCACCAAATTTATACAGCTGCTTTGACCACTACTACTGCTGTAGCTGCTGCTTCTTACCACTTAATCTTTCTTGAAACTACTACTGCTACTACTACTACTACTACTACTACTACTACTACTACTACCACTACTACTACTACTACTACTACTACTACTACTACTACTACTACTACTACTACTACTACTACTACTACTACTAATAATAATAATAATAATAATAATAATAATAACAAGGTTTAAAGTGGTTCAGTAGGGTCTGCCCTATGTGAAAACCACTGTCGCAATATAGGCAAGGTGGTTTGTCGGCCGGGAAAGGTCAGTCAGCGTATCCATGAGTTGGCTGGTCGGGCTGTTATAGCTAGGGAGGAAATGACTTTTGGAATAGGAAGGTTTTCAGTTTAGACATGCAGACTGCAACAGCAAGTTGAAATCGCGTTTCAATTAATCAATAATTCTAAAACTGCATCTAAAGCTTATCGCTGCTGGGGTTCGAACCCTCGCTTGTTTCACAGATTTTCTAGCTCCTTCCTAAGACTATTTGAAATCCGGTATTTCCACAGGAACCAAGATTCGTCCGGGTTCAATGCTCGGAGGAAAGGGAAGAGATGCGAAGGAGAAGGGTGCAAAAGGAGTTCCCTCCAACCTGGAAAAATCAAGCGAATGGAGAAGAGAGGAACAATTAAACGAACTAAGTAATCAGATTTGTCGTCGTCAGCATCATCATCGGGATCATTACTCATCATCATTATCATTATCACCACCAACACCACCACCATCATCACCATTATTATTATTATTATTATTATTATTATTATCATCATCATCATCACCACCATCATCATCATCATCATCACCATCATCACCATCACTATCATCATCACCATCACCATCATCATAACCATCATCACCATCACCATCATCATCAACATCATTTTTATCATTGTCATCATCATCGTCATCGTCATCGTTATCGTCGTCATCATCATCAGCAGCAGCAGCAACAGCGTTAGTCATCGTTGTTGTTGTCATTTATAAATACATCAAATTCTTATGCTGAAGATTATCATAGGGCTACTTGACCAAATCAACTCAACCCACACAACCAACCCAGCCACCCAACCCACCCATAATACATTACAGTTTCTTGAACCATGACTTGTTCTTGCCCAACCGACCGTAAACTTGGAAATTTGTGACCTAGCCACAATCCAACCCAATCCACGGGTGTGGTTCCAGCATAGATCCATGTCTGCGACAACCTTTTCTTCTTTTCCTATTTTTCCCCTGTCAATACCTTTTCACCAGAAAAGTTCGAAGTGCCCTCCCCCCTCACCCCTAATCCTGGCCCCGCCACTGTTTTGTAGCGTACCATGTAACGTAGCCCTGGATTTCTTTAACAACCGCTGTTCTCAGTTTGACAGCCTACACTGTACTTTCAGCCAATTTCGTGTTTCGAAACGCGTCACACGAGGAGCGCCTCCTGGCGTTCCTGTTTCGTGACTACGATCCAGTGGCACGAGCTGTCATGAACACCGACAGGACGGTCGTCGTCCGGATCGATTTCGTGCTCCTGAGAATTCACGGACTCGTGAGTCTTGACAAAATAAACCCGATAGAATATATACACGTCTTGCATCTATCTACAGTTATAATAATAATGATGATAATGATGATACTAAACTAAAATCATTTCTCTTTATAAAATCATTTCCTCCATAGCTGTAGCGTCCTGCCCACTGGCCCTTTTGATTAAATGACCCGGCATGAATGACCCACCTTTGGCTATACCTACTTCCATTTGAGATTACCACCACCAATACCACTACTTGGTGCATCTTTTGACCACTGCACCACCACCAACTTTACCACCACCACTTACTTACTTACTGCTTACTACTACTACTACTACTACTACTACTACTACTACTACTACTACTACTACTACTACTACTAATAATACTGATGATGATGATGATGATGATGATGATGATGATGATGATGATGATGATGATGATGATGATGATGATGATGATGATGATGATGATGATGATGATGATGATGATGATGATGATGATGATGATGATGATGATGATGATGATGAGAAACGACCGTTTATTTATGTAGGCTTTCTACTGCGTCTAAACATCACTTGGTCGGGTCGGTCGGGTCGGAATCGGGGATCGGGGAGAGAGAGAATAAGGCAGTCCTGGCCCTCCCCCGATCGCAAATCATCCTCTGCAGTCTATTGGTTTGCGGGGGAGGGGCGGTGTCATTCACCCCCGCCGGATATGACGTAACGCGCGGTGTTCTAACGGCAATCGGCTTATGGTCAAGTATAGGAGGAACCCAAGTCTTGGGAGGAACCGATCGTCGTGGCCACTCTTTATTACCCCAATGGCGAACACGATGGGGAGAGGCGTGGGGTGTGGTGGGGTGCGAGTGATGGGGGTTGACAATCTGGGAAATCTATGATGACTCTGGCCGGCGCCGACGGGGCTTTGGCTGTCGGTTTATTTAGCGCCAGCGCATCGAGCCCAAAAAAACAAATTGCTATAAACATCTCTGTACGGGCGGAAGCTAGGCGTCGTGTGCGGCAAAACAGAAGATGAAGATTTAAGAGGGGACGTCGATGCGCAACTTAACCGCTCTCAATTCCATCCGGCCCGGGGTGCCTTTCAGTCCGTAATTCCGCATTACAAGCGGCTTTTCCTCGACCTAAATAAACTCTGCTTAACCGCCTCGCCGCTCCTCGTCTGTCAGGCAGCATCGACAACAAGTGACTGGCTTTCGAGTTCCGATCTTCGGTTCGCCGTTGATTGATTGATTGGTGCGTCTGCATGCTTGGAGGAGAAAGGGAGAGGAGGGGTGGGGTGGGGGTGGTGGTGGGGGAAGAGCTGGATACCATCTGTCACCGTCTCAGGTTTTCTGAGAGGTAAGCGTAAACAGAAGCGGCGGAAGTTTTTGAGCGACCGAAGTGGAAACTCGGGATTTTTTTGGGTTCGCTGTGTATTCTGATGGCGGAATGAATGCAACGAAGGATTTCGTCCAGCTCTTTTTCACTCAGACAAATATTTTCAAACGTTGGCTTTGACTCTGACCAGACTGTGACCTCTCTCTCTCTCTCTTTCTCTCTCTCTCTCTCTCTCTCTCTCTCTCTCTCTCTCTCTCTCTCTCTCTATATATATATATATATATATATATATATATATATATATATAATCACTTCTTACTCCCTCGCTCTGTTCAATGCGAAAGCTAAAGTCTCATTACTTTACCCTGCGACTCCAATGCCAGGAGCGCCTCTGAGTAGAAATAGAAGAGGCGCTATACAAATGTCACATTACATTACATTACATATATTGTGACCTTTGGGAAAATTAAAACCTTCGTGGGGTTTTCCTGCTCTGTATTGTACATGTACGTAGGTTCCCCGCTTCTCTAAGAAGTAATGGCGTAGCCAGGATTCCAGAAGAATAGGGGGTGGGGGACATCGACATTTTCAGGTAAAAAAGTGACGAAGACCAGAAAAACCCTGCTAAGTGCTTTAATCTTTCTTGCAATTTCCTCGACAAAGGCGTAGCCAGGAACTTGATAGGGGTGGGGTGGCATAAATCACTATAATGTGATTTGGCGTGTATAAATCTTTAAAGAGTTTTAAAATCTTTTAAAGACATATTAAAATTTTAAGATAGTCTGATTTTGGAGGTATATATATATATATACCGATATACCCCCATCGCTACGCCCCCGGCTCCTCAATTTCATAATACCGCCTACCCCCTAGCTATTCAACGAACTTGCACAAATCCCATCACTGCTTCCAGTATGAATATGTGAAGCCGAACCACCCCTCCCCTTGGCTACGCCAACGAGTTTGAACCTTGGTATCATCGACCTATGTTTCTAAAGACA
>CM030869.1:2082918-2100924 GCA_018105865.1 Metaphire vulgaris
GAAGAAGAAGAAGAAGAAGAAGAAGAAAGAAGAAGAAGAAGAAGAAGAAGAAGAAGAAGAAGAAGAAGAAGAAGAAGAAGAAGAAGAAGAAGAAGAAGAAGAAGAGTGTGCATTAAGTCGAGTGAAAGACTTTGCGAATTGAGAATTCTGGGAAAAAATTTGCGTAGAATTAACGAAAAAGCCCCAAATGGTCAAACCTGCATGGTTTCATCAAAACCTACTCTACTGTAGATGCAGTGAAATAAACAGGAAGGAGCCTATTACGTTAAAATTTTGGACTCGTGTTTGAATTCTTGACTGTAAAACTTTATTTTCGGCTATGACATGCTATGTACACTGTGCGTTTCATATCTTATATTATATCTTTAACGCTGTTAACTGCATCTTTTGCTCTCTCTCTCTCTCTCTCTCTCTCTCTCTCTCTCTCTCTCTCTCTCTCTCTCTCTCTTTCTCTCTCTCACACTCTCTTTCCATTTGAGTTCGATACATTATATTTTTATATATGGACAAAGAGCCTGACCGTATCCGCTTCTGCTATGATCGCTGCATAGAATATTACATAAACGTTTGCATAATATTGCGTAGCGGGAATTATGTTTCCCAAAAAGCACTCAATCCGATTGGTTGATTGACTCATTGATTGATTTATTGATTGAAACTCAATCGCAGATTTACTCGTTAGAAAGGAGAAGAGAGATTGGGACTTGATAGAAACATACAAAATAATGACTGGGAAAGTAGATGTGCCATACGATCGATTCTTTACATTGGCACACTATAGCAGCACAAGAGGCCACGAGTTAAAATTCTTCAAGCAAAGAATGGGACCAAAGAAAAAGACATTTTGCGCAAGACAAATGGAACAGTTTGGACGAAGAGGCAGTACCAGTTTAAACAGTAAACGGATTCAAAAGCTATCTTATTATTACAGCTAGAGACAATTACAATAATATTACAGCGTAAAATTATTTCGGACAACAGATTTGATTTCAACGTTCACAATGGACCTTATCTTCGGTTTTTATCTTTTCATCACCAGTAATGAGTTAATTTCCGAAGGAGCTCAGTGGATCTGTTGATTTCTCTGTGGACTTGACGCAGTAAAAACGACCTTTTTCGAACGAGGTGTCATGGCCAGGCACTCAACTGAAGATGTCGTGACTCCAAAGTACAATCTCTAAGGCATACTGGGGTGGACTGGTTAATGTTTCCAATATAGAGCACGACAGTTTGTTTGAATAGAACGCTCTGGGAAGCTAATGACGCGATGGAGTATATTGATCGCAATGTTGAGCGTTGCTGAATACAGGGGACTCTCTCGCAGCCTGGTGAGAGGTGTTACATTTCGAACGATGTAGAGCAAAATAAAGACGTGCTATATTTACTATTCTAGTAGGATTTGAAGCAATGAAGATAGATGGGGACAAACGGAAATGTGGTTCTCGTCAGAGAATTTGTTCATTACGCTGAAACTTTTGCATCTTTACACACCGAATGTTCAATACTGCTTCCATTCAATACTCCTTCCTTGGCACTTTTCACACGCTTAACCTGTAACTTTTTAGAAGAAAGTGTAGGCCTACCATGGCCTAAACTATGTAAAGAAGAGAAAAGCTTATCGCCATTATTACTCATGCACCTGATCTGTAACTCCTCAACTTTTCCGCTCCTCCGAAAGTTTCCCGAGAAAAGCTTAAAAATCTTGGAAAAACTTTCCACCGTTTGGGAACCACTGACGTAGACAGGGTGCGATTTGTGACCTGGAGCAGTGGGGTGGGGGAATATGTCGAGCTTGGGGGATGTAGTTGTTGGCGAAGCGTAGCAGTGGGGGGATGTAGTGGTGGAGGGATGTAGCAGTAGGGGGGATGCAATTGGGCAGTGGGAGGGGGAAAACCCTCCCTTCCCCCGTACAAATTGCGCCCTGGACATAGAACGTAATCCGGCGTTCCGTGTGTGTGTGTGTGTGTGTGTCTTGTAGCGCCGATGAGCTAATGCCGGACTTCGACCGTATCCGTGTCCTGCTCCACCACGACGGTCGACTCCACTGGGAACCCGGTGGCATCTTCCGCACCACCTGCGACATCGACATCGCCCTCTTCCCGTTCGACACCCAGCACTGCCCGCTGCTGATCGGCGCCTACTCGTACCACAGCACCAAGATGAACATCACGAACGCATCGACCGCCATCTCGACGCACGACTTTCGCGTCAACGGCGAGTGGCACGTCTACGCCACGTCGGCCGAATGGAACATCACGATGATCAGCAGCGCCGACGGCGGCTACCCGCACGTCATATTCACCCTCCATCTCCAGCGACGCTGCAAGTTCTACATCATGAACATCATCCTGCCGTGCGTCATGTTGTCCGTCTTGATCATGATCGGATTCTGCCTTCCACCGGACGCAGGGGAGAAGATCTCTCTCGGAATCTCCGTTCTCCTGGCGTTCACCGTATTTCTCCTCATGATCGCCGACACAATACCAAGGACATCGCTCGCCATACCACTCATAGGTAGGTTCGAATCTCCACTAGGATACAGTAGAACTTCGTTATAGCGTACTTAAAACTTAGCAGGTTTTAATGCGTTATGTCCAATTTTAATACGTTATATCCAATATCATTCAATTTGGTTGCGCACTAGAGTACAGTAGAACTTCATTATAACATACTTACTTAGCAGGTTTTAATACGTTATATCCAATATCATCCAATTCGGTTGCGCAATAGAGTACAGTAGAACTCCGTTATAACATACTTACTTAGCAGGTTTTAATACGTTATATCCAATATCATCCAATTCGGTTGCGCAATAGAGTACAGTAGAACTTCGTTATAACGTACTTACTTAGCAGGTCTTACAAATTGAGTACGTTATATCCGAGGTACATTATATCCAATACCATTCATTCGGTTGCGTATCACACGGTCGAGTTAATTCCCTGTTACTACAACTTAACTAATAAAACAGATAACACGAATCTACATCGTACATACGGTAAATTTTACCATTTGAAATTGAACAAAAGTGATTACTATTTGTATCGAAAATAGTTTTTAAATTATTTATTTATTTATTTATGTAGTTTAAGTTTAATGTAATTGATGTCAGTTATGTCAAGCTAGGTTGAAGTAAACTTCAGTTCGGTGCTAGGACAAAGTGTCCGCGGACAAAATGTCACGAACAGAATGTAATGTCATGGACAAAATGTCATGGGGACAAAATGTCATGGGGACAAAATGTCCGCGGACAAAATGTCACGGTTTAAGGTTAGGGTTAGAGTTTGGGTTACGTTTTGTCCGTGACATTTTGTCCGCGGACATTCCGTCCGGCCGGCCACGCTCAGTTCAGTTCTTAACCCCTTAACTGGGTGCCCCGAGTAACGCTCGTCCATCTTTACATTGAGTTACAAATATTTGCCCAGTTAAGGGGTTAATTAATAATATTTAAAAGCTTTTGTTGTTGTTTTTCTGACCGACATTCGACCAACCGTAACAGTGACTTACCTGATGGCGACGATGACCCTCGGAACCATGTCCATCTGCATGACGGTACTGGTACTGAACGTCCACCACCGCGGACCGCGCTGTCGCATCCCGCCCTGGATCCGACGCACGGTCCTCGTCTACCTCGCCCGGATCGTCTGCCTCGAGACCCACGGCCACGGCGCCGCCGCCGGGGTCGCCGCCCGCCAGCGCGCCAACAACAGCAGCGTCGTCTCTCCCATCGACCGTCCCCGGATCGACGTCTGGACGAAGAGACGCCTCCGCCGACCCCCTCCTCCACCGCCGGCGGGCAGCACCGCCGCCGCCGCCGACGACGACGACGACGACGCCAGGGGCCGCCGGGGGTCGAGCAGCGAAACACTCGAGGACGTCGCGATCACCGCCTCTGCAGACGACGGAATCGCGACGCGCCGGAACAGGACGACGACGCCGAGCAGACGACACAGTTCAATGGACCGATGACGAACAAGAAGAAGAAGAAGAAGCAGCAGCAGCAGGGGGGCGGTGGTCCCCGGCGGCGAATGGGGCCCGACGGCGGCGGCGACGGTCGAGCTCCCGAAGACGAGGACCGACCCGCAGCAGCAGCAGCAGCAGCAGCAGGGGGACGCGACGACGACGACGACGACGGCAGAGGAATGGCACGAGATGGCGCACGTCCTCGATCGGGTCTTCTTCTGGCTCCTTTTCACCCTGATGACCGCATCGGCCGTTGTCATCCTACTCTATCCGATCATCTTCGACAGCGTCGAGTCCTGAAAAGCACCGCGCATCGCACCCAGATGTCCATGGGTCGGGTTAACCCGTCGGTTGGGTTGGGTCTCAGACGTGTCCAGATTAACGGTGGGTTGGGTCAGAAAATAAGTCATGGTTTAAGAAACTGTAATGTATTACAGTGGGGTGGGGTGGGTGGGTTGGGTCAAGTAAACCTATTATCGGCATGGGTTGGGTTGGGTTGGAGATTTGATGGGTTGGATTGGATTGGGTTCTAAAAATGTACCCGTGGACATATCTGACGCATCGCCGCCGAAGGAAATGAGCTTTCGTAACATCTCGGGAACAGCGTTCAGAATTGTAGCGAGCAGGGGGGAGGGAGAGGGGCGGGGTAGTCACCCTCTCTGCGCTTTTCCCAAGGGTTATCGTCTCCCTCCTCCTCCTCCTCCTCCTCCTCCTCCTCCTTCCTTGACCCAGAGATGGGAATGAGTCACTTAAAATGATCCAGGACCCATGCATCTAAACATCTATGATATCTCCTCAAAGCCGTTACAACTATAATGCTGAGTATCGAACAAAACACCTCCTAACTATACCACATATGTATCATGTCTTTCCACTATACATATACAGATATACATATACATATATACATATATATACATATATATCATCATCATCACCACCACCACCACCACACAGTAGTAGATGCAACGATTCTTCTTCCACTGCTCTGCAATATACCAATGAATTTGAACTTAAGGTTCCAATGCACTGCGAGAAAACGCCAACAGTTTTACCATTTTTATGGGTCATTGGTCGACGGGTCAAGACCCATGACGTACGTTGACCCGACGAGTATTGATGACCCATTCGACCCCTTGACCCGTCGACCCATTCCTATGTCTGTCCTGAACCCAGAAGACCCGGATGGGATTTTGTCTGCTGACATATCGTTCCACGATCAGAAAACTTCACGGCCTGTCGTTTTCATAAATCTACATATAAGGCTGTTTTGCGGAGACGTTCGAAAGGTCAAAAGGTCATCGACCCGCGGAATATCACCGGAAAATAGGCGCCCGTGTCAGGTAGTTCAACTGTAGGCCAAAGATCGTTTGAAAACCTCGTAGACTTAAAAACACTTCATGCATTTCTACAGTGACCTTAACTCGTACCTAACCTCAACACCTAATTGTCTTTGACTGCAAATTCAATTCCGTCTCCTCCGTATGCGAATCCAGGGGCAAGCCCCTTCCCTCCCCCCATCCCCATCTCAACTCACCACAAAAATTTTATAAGCGATTAATTATCGTCTTTCGATCAATTTTGTGTATTTTAGCAACACGCGTCAATTTACGTGGCAAGTGGAAAGACATCAACAACGGAGTATGAAACATAAAGTGCCCCCTACCCGAATTTCTGGAACCGCCACTGGTTTACTCTCTCGTGTGTGCGTTATAGTTAGGCGCGGTTACCAGTGAAACTTTGCTTGATCTACCTGTGCAGTTTTAAACATATCAACGTCTGCCAAACCAAGCATAACTCAAACCTACGTTTTTGTCTTCTAATACGCCGTATTTGTCCATGTTCATGTCGCAGAGTTACAGTATAATGGCTTTACGCAGCATAGGGTGTGAACGTTTGGATAAAGATACATTTTAGATGCCTTTAGATTCATATATAAATGACAATGCATTCGTTATAGATAAATATTTGCGCTATAAGACGAAAAACATGAAAACAGACACGTAAAATTGATATAATAGGCAAGCAAATGCTTTGCAAGCGAAAGAAAATCACTTAAACGATCAACTAAGAAACTAACGATGGCCACCTCAAGATATTTGAGATTGCTAGGAAAAACTGTTCTTGAATATAAACTAAAAGTGACGCGGAATATTTCCATTTCAGTATCGCCCAGGGTGTCTTTGGTATAGTCTACGAATTGAGTCAAATAGACTGGATTAAAGATCTTAATCAAATGATGAGACTTATCCTAATTACATCACAGATCTAAATTCTAACTATGGACAAACCAGCATCAGCGACAAGCAATCTCTTCCTTCAAAGACAACAATAATAATAATAATAATAATAATAATAATAATAATAATAATAATAATTATATATTATTATTATTACCAATGACTAGTAGTAGATAGTAATAGTAGTAATAGTAACGCCTGTCAAACCAATAGTACTCAAAGTAGTTTGTAGTAGTAGTAGCCGTAGTTGTCCATAGTAGTCTAGTAGTAGTTACAGTAGTAGTAGTTTAGCAGTAGTAGTAGTAGTAAAGATAGTAGTAGTGCCTTTAGAGCAGTAGTAGCAGACAGTAGTAGTAGTAGTAGTAGTAGTAGTAGTAGTAGTAGTAGTAGTAGTAGTAGTAGTAGAGACACTATTACTATTAGGCTTACTGGCCACTTGATATTGTCCATTTGACGATATCTTTCCAAAGAGCAAACACCCTTTTCCAGAAATCTTACAATCAGTGTAATGTACTGTAATAGAGGACTTCTATAGCGCCTCTCATATTACTACTCAGAGGCGCTGTCGTACGCGCATAGGAGGTTCGTGCAAGTATTGGGCCAAAGTAAGTAAGTAAGTGGCGAGAATCTATATCCTCTCATTAGCCGATGGTCACATTAGCTGAAACTTATAAGAAGCGATGAGCTTCAAGGCATCAAGGGCGTGATTGGAAAAATCAGTGCCAATCAATTCGGTGAACGGTTTCGAGGCGTGCCTTTTCTTCGGGTTCCGCTTAATTTAGATGCAAATTGGTTTTGCGGATGACGCCGAAAGATGTATTTCCTGGCGATGACATTTACTGGTTGGTCCGTCAAAGGCGATTGCATGCTGCAAGGGACATAGCGAGCTATATACATGTAGTCAAGACTATAGCTCTATATGCTATCAGATTTCTCCCATCACGTACCGCATCAAATTAGCTTCTTACTGAGATTAGAAATTAAGTTGTGCAAAAACACGTTAATATATATATATATATATATACTAGTATATATATACTCGTATATATATATAGCCTACAATTTGCATCGATTACGCACAAACAATAATAATAATAATAATAATAATAATAATAATAATAATAATAATAATAATAATAATAATAAGGATCGTCGAGAGGGAGTGGGGTAAATGCACAGAAAAAGTTCATCATCAGTTTTTTACACACTTGCCACTCGTTAGGGGCCCGTAACTTGATATTAACGTATATGTCAGGTGGAATCAGGTGGAAAATGTGTCAGAATTCACTTACCTGGTGTAGTGTCCAGAGTTCTGATGGCAGGTGTCAGCGGGACATTACTCGCAGAATCGGCATAGCTGCATCTGCCATGAGATCTCTTCAAAATTTATGGCGCCAAAGACAGATACAGCTCGGTACTAAGATCCGAATTTATCAGTCCTGCGTCCTGCCAATTCTTCTATATGGTTCTGAGACTTGGACTTGGAAAATCAGTGTCACGAGACTCTGAAAGACTACAGGCATTCCATATGCGCTGCCAGAGACAGATTCTCTGCATTCGCTGGTTCGACTTCGATGACCAACGAAGCAGTCTCCAAACAGACTGCCCTCCTGCCAGTGACAGAAATTATCACGCGACGCCGTCTGTCGCTCTTCGGTCACGTGGCTCGCCAGGACAAGAATTTTCCGGCCCATCGCGCTCTTGCCTATAGCCATTGCTCGACGCAAAAAGACGCGTCCTCCTCCGAGCTGGAGAAGACCTATATATATACCACGCCGTACATGGCCCCAGCAGATCGGCGATGGTCTTCCTTCCACAATTTTTCATGAATGGCACTCAGCCATCGGTCGCGGTCACAACTCGCGCAACACGAGATTGGCACAACGGACCTCTGTCGTCCATGTGAACAAATGAATGAATGAATGAACTTGGATATAAATATATATATATATATATATATATGTATATGTTTATATATCATTTAGGTGATAAAATACCCGCGACCTCCATTCAGCCCTCCCTACCTCCGCCCCCCTCCCGCCCCCTAGAAAAGGTGAAATCTCCTCAGATTCCGCTTGAATAATGCAGTGGCTTTCATAGACTCCGATTGTCAGAAGAGGCCGATCTATCGTCGAATTTACCAGGGGTTGGAAGAAGCGGATGGTCGTGCCCTTTGGAGTGGAGACAGATACGATGGATCGTTCGAGGATGACCTGGAGACGAGCTAAATTTCCAGCGAAACGGAATTTCAGACACTTTTGGGGGCAGTCAGTAGATTATCTGGAAGAAAAGTGAAAATATTTTTAAAAATTATTAAGAATTCCTCTATTTTTCTGCCATACAAGCGCAAGCGAGACATTTTAGCTGAGTGGCTGGACAATTTTTGACCATCAAAATTTTCAATAGTCTCTGTCAATATTTGGCTTTTTGCTGTCATTAGAGATGGCAAATTAATCTGATATTCAATCAATCAATCAATCAATCAATCAATTTCTGTAGCGCCGGTCTCAAAATGCCTATAGGGTATTAGCCGATGGAGCGCCAAATCCAATCAGAATTAGATCCAGGTCAAGTCGGAAAGGTCAGTCAGATCAGCGGGGAGGGGGAGGAAGGGGCGTTCTAAGAGGTTAGGTCAGGCTAAGCAAATATACGTTTTAAGACCGGAACTAAAAGATGAAAATGATTTTTAGAAATGTAATCGTGTTAGTAGTCACCGACGGAAAAAAGCAACGCTAAAGAAAATCTATCGCTGGCATCCAGTGGCGCCCGCAGAAATTTTTCCGGGGGGGGGGGGCAAAACAAGTTGATCACTCAAGTTGATCACGGCTAACATCGTTCTCAAGATATTCAATTTCAAGGTTCTTAATTAACGTTAAGTTTCTCAATTTCACATCGTGTATTAGTAGTATTTTAGTGTGAACATACTGGCTGAAAGCCAAAAGTAGGCCAATGGTCAACTACAAAAACTGAATTTGCATTTTCCAGGAGAGATGGAAAAATGCCCCCTTCTCTCTCTCTCTCTTGCCCCCAATGTGTTGGCGCCCCACGGCTAACATCGTTATCGCCAAGGTCAGTAAAAGTTCCGATCGCTGAGGCAAAATATTCCCGTGTCAATAATTAATCACTCGAGAGAAGCCACTTCAAAACAACAATTATTGTATCGGGTGTCCGACAAACAGATCTCGGCACTAATACTGCAGCACCGCGCTTTTAAGTGCTAAGCACAGCCCGGCGGCGGTCGAGAGCGAACGGGCAATGCGTCGCGTGTGTGTTTGTCTTGGAAATTTTCATTGCAAATCGAAAGACCGCGCGCGCGGGTTGCGCATAATTCTGTTTGCGCAGCTGTCTTTCCCCAGATTCTTTTGATCGAGCGATTTTCGTGCGAAGCACGACAGTTCACGTCGGTCAAGGTAAAACCCGTGGCCTGCCTAGGTGTGGTAGGTGGGGGTGGGGTGAGGGATAGATGCCCTCTGGGTGCCGCTTGAAGGGGGCGCCAGGAAAAAAACTCAGCGATCTTGCTCTCTACTCAGCGTAGAAATAGAGAAGAAAACTGACTTTGAAGTTTGAGGGGCACATCATAGACCAGTTCGCATCAGTATAAGCAAGAAAAGGGCATATGTGGTTTCAATTTTGTGCCAATAAAACGTCACGTTTTGTTAATTAAAGAACTGATAACCTGCCAATTTACTTTTCTTCCCCTTCCCCTTCCGGCCATGGGCGTCAAATACCATAGATACGTCCATGGGAAAACAAGATCAAGTGAGACTAATATTAAAAACAATATTTAATTTGTGTGCACATTTCTGCTAAACTGCAAAAAAGGAATTTCGAAGAACAAAAAATCTCCAAAAAATTTCAACATCTCGTTTAATTCGAATCTATCGCTGACGCGTTTAGCGAATAGCGAGCGAGTTCCGAGATATTCTCCAAGTATATTTGCGTCGAGGTCACCTTCGGAAGACCGATTAATTATTTATCGGTTTCCTTGACGACGACGACGATACCTCTGCCCGTAGTATCACTTTCTATCCGCTAGTCTTGCTGTTTGCAAGTTGAGACTAACGGGCAGCGCATTGAAACCACGTGGTCGTCGCTCATGTGTCAATGTCACGTGGTACGGCACGCATCACGTGATTCATCGGGAATCGCAATTCGTCGCGTACGATGGATACTGTATCTCTGTCGCATCGAATGATATATTTATAGTGCTCATGCGCGCAGGGCCACCTTAACCATTAGGCAGTTTAGGCACTGCCTAGGGGCGAAAAATTTTGTAGGGGCGAAATAAAACGGGGATGAAAATTTTTTTTATGAGCGAATAACGTTTTTTTGCCCGTCAGGTTATTTCGGGGAGCTGAGAAGCTTTTTTTGCTCATCAGACTTTTTCCGTATGTGATGTGAATGGGCGAAATAATCATAGTCGTCATCGTAATCGTCATCCTCATCATCGTCGTCATCTTAACTGCGAAGAGTTCTAATATTCTGATATTAAGCATCAATATGAAGTGTCATCAGTAGTATTCCACACTACTGCATGGAACTAAATCGATTTCACCAACATATCCTACTCCAACTTTTTTCACCAAGACCTCAACGGCGACAACCCCCTTATTTTGCCATTATATTAATAATCTAATGCCCACGCTGCGTAGAATTCCATCTGCTGTAGAATTTTATCTTTTCCATTAAAAGATCGAATTTAAGCATCAAAATGAAGTGTCATCAGTAGTATTCCACACTACTGCGTGGAACTAAATCAATTTCACCAACATATCCTACTCCAACTTTTTTCACCAAGACCTCAACGGCGACAACCCTCTTATTTTGCCATTATATTAATAATCTAATGCACACGCTGCGTAGAATTCCATCTGCTGTAGAATTTTATCTTTTCCATTAAAAGATCGAATTTAAGCATCAAAATGAAGTGTCATCAGTATTATTCCACACTACTGCATGGAACTAAATCGATTTCAATTTTATCTTTTCCATTAAAAGATCGAATTTAAGCAACAAAATGAAGTGTCATCAGTAGTATTCCACACTACTGCATGGAACTAAATCGATTTCACCAACATATCCTACTCCAACTTTTTTCACCAAGACCTCAACCGCGACAACCCCCTTATTTTGCCATTATATTAATAATCTAATGCCCACGCTGCGTAGAATTCCATCTGCTGTAGAATTTTATCTTTTCCATTAAAAGATCGAATTTAAGCATCAAAATGAAGTGTCATCAGTAGTATTCCAAATGAACTAAATCGATTTCACCAACATATCCTACTCCAACTTTTTCACCAAGACCTCAACCGTTATTTTGCCATTATATTAATAATCTAATGCACACGCTGCGTAGAATTCCATCTGCTGTAGAATTTTATCTTTTCCATTAAAAGATCGAATTTAAGCATCAAAATGAAGTGTCATCAGTAGTATTCCACACTACTGCATGGAACTAAATCGATTTCACCAACATATCCTACTCCAACTTTTTTCACCAAGACCTCAACGGCGACAACCCTCTTATTTTGCCATTATATTAATAATCTAATGCACACGCTGCGTAGAATTCCATCTGCTGTAGAATTTTATCTTTTCCATTAAAAGATCGAATTTAAGCATCAAAATGAAGTGTCATCAGTAGTATTCACACTACTGCATGGAACTAAATCGATTTCATATCCTACTCCAACTTTTCCTCACCAAGACCTCAACCGCGACAACCCTCTTATTTTGCCATTATATTAATAATCTAATGCCCACGCTGCGTAGAATTCCATCTGCTGTAGAATTTTATCTTTTCCATTAAAAGATCGAATTTAACCAAAATGAAGTGTCATCAGTAGTATTCCACACTACTGCATGGAACTAAATCGATTTCACCAAGATATCCTCAACTTTTTCACCAAGACCTCAACCGCGACAACCCTCTTATTTTGCCATTATATTAATAATCTAATGCCCACGCTGCGTAGAATTCCATCTGCTGTAGAATTTTATCTTTTCCATTAAAAGATCGAATTTAAGCATCAAAATGAAGTGTCATCAGTAGTATTCCACACTACTGCATGGAACTAAATCGATTTCACCAACATATCCTACTCCAACTTTTTCACCAAGACCTCAACCGCGACAACCCTCTTATTTTGCCATTATATTAATAATCTAATGCCCACGCTGCGTAGAATTCCATCTGCTGTAGAATTTTATCTTTTCCATTAAAAGATCGAATTTAAGCATCAAAATGAAGTGTCATCAGTAGTATTCCACACTACTGCATGGAACTAAATCGATTTCACCAACATATCCTACTCCAACTTTTTTCACCAAGACCTCAACCGCGACAACCCTCTTATTTTGCCATTATATTAATAATCTAATGCCCACGCTGCGTAGAATTCCATCTGCTGTAGAATTTTATCTTTTCCATTAAAAGATCGAATTTAAGCATCAAAATGAAGTGTCATCAGTAGTATTCCACACTACTGCATGGAACTAAATCGATTTCACCAACATATCCTACTCCAACTTTCCTCACCAAGACCTCAACCGCGACAACCCTCTTATTTTGCCATTATATTAATAATCTAATGCACACGCTGCGTAGAATTCCATCTGCTGTAGAATTTTATCTTTTCCATTAAAAGATCGAATTTAAGCATCAAAATGAAGTGTCATCAGTAGTATTCCACACTACTGCATGGAACTAAATCGATTTCACCAACATATCCTACTCCACGTTTCCTCACCAAGACCTCAACAGTGATAACCCTCTTATTTTGCCATTATATTAATAATCTAATGCCCACGCTGCGTAGAATTCCATCTGCTGTAGAATTTTATCTTTTCCATTAAAAGATCGAATTTAAGCATCAAAATGAAGTGTCATCAGTAGTATTCCACACTACTGCATGGAACTAAATCGATTTCACCAACATATCCTACTCCACGTTTCCTCACCAAGACCTCAACGGCGACAACCCTCTTATTTTGCCATTATATTAATAATCTAATGCACACGCTGCGTAGAATTCCATCTGCTGTAGAATTTTATCTTTTCCATTAAAAGATCGAATTTAAGCATCAAAATGAAGTGTCATCAGTAGTATTCCACACTACTGCATGGAACTAAATCGATTTCACCAACATATCCTACTCCACGTTTCCTCACCAAGACCTCAACCGCGACAACCCTCTTATTTTGCCATTATATTAATAATCTAATGCCCACGCTGCGTAGAATTCCATCTGCTGTAGAATTTTATCTTTTCCATTAAAAGATCGAATTTAAGCATCAAAATGAAGTGTCATCAGTAGTATTCCACACTACTGCATGGAACTAAATCGATTTCACCAACATATCCTACTCCAACTTTTTTCACCAAGACCTCAACGGCGACAACCCTCTTATTTTGCCATTATATTAATAATCTAATGCACACGCTGCGTAGAATTCCATCTGCTGTAGAATTTTATCTTTTCCATTAAAAGATCGAATTTAAGCATCAAAATGAAGTGTCATCAGTAGTATTCCACACTACTGCATGGAACTAAATCGATTTCACCAACATATCCTACTCCAACTTTTTCACCAAGACCTCAACCGCGACAACCCTCTTATTTTGCCATTATATTAATAATCTAATGCCCACGCTGCGTAGAATTCCATCTGCTGTAGAATTTTATCTTTTCCATTAAAAGATCGAATTTAAGCATCAAAATGAAGTGTCATCAGTAGTATTCCACACTACTGCATGGAACTAAATCGATTTCACCAACATATCCTACTCCAACTTTTTTCACCAAAACCTAAACGGCGACAACCCTCTTATTTTGCCATTATATTAATAATCTAATGCACACGCTGCGTAGAATTCCATCTGCTGTAGAATTTTATCTTTTCCATTAAAAGATCGAATTTAAGCATCAAAATGAAGTGTCATCAGTAGTATTCCACACTACTGCATGGAACTAAATCGATTTCACCAACATATCCTACTCCAACTTTTTTCACCAAGACCTCAACCGCGACAACCCTCTTATTTTGCCATTATATTAATAATCTAATGCCCACGCTGCGTAGAATTCCATCTGCTGTAGAATTTTATCTTTTCCATTAAAAGATCGAATTTAAGCATCAAAATGAAGTGTCATCAGTAGTATTCCACACTACTGCATGGAACTAAATCGATTTCACCAACATATCCTACTCCAACTTTTTCACCAAGACCTCAACGGCGACAACCCTCTTATTTTGCCATTATATTAATAATCTAATGCCACACGCTGCGTAGAATTCCATCTGCTGTAGAATTTTATCTTTTCCATTAAAAGATCAAAATGAATTTAAGCATCAAAATGAAGTGTCATCAGTAGTATTCCACACTACTGCATGGAACTAAATCGATTTCACCAACATATCCTACTCCAACTTTTTCGATTTCACCAAGACCTCAACCGCGACAACCCTCTTATTTTGCCATTATATTAATAATCTAATGCCCACGCTGCGTAGAATTCCATCTGCTGTAGAATTTTATCTTTTCCATTAAAAGATCGAATTTAAGCATCAAAATGAAGTGTCATCAGTAGTATTCCACACTACTGCATGGAACTAAATCGATTTCACCAACATATCCTACTCCAACTTTTTCACCAAGACCTCAACGGCGACAACCCTCTTATTTTGCCATTATATTAATAATCTAATGCCCACGCTGCGTAGAATTCCATCTGCTGTAGAATTTTATCTTTTCCATTAAAAGATCGAATTTAAGCATCAAAATGAAGTGTCATCAGTAGTATTCCACACTACTGCATGGAACTAAATCGATTTCACCAACATATCCTACTCCAACTTTTTTCACCAAGACCTCAACGGCGACAACCCTCTTATTTTGCCATTATATTAATAATCTAATGCCCACGCTGCGTAGAATTCCATCTGCTGTAGAATTTTATCTTTTCCATTAAAAGATCGAATTTAAGCATCAAAATGAAGTGTCATCAGTAGTATTCCACACTACTGCATGGAACTAAATCGATTTCACCAACATATCCTACTCCAACTTTTTCACCAAGACCTCAACGGCGACAACCCTCTTATTTTGCCATTATATTAATAATCTAATGCCCACGCTGCGTAGAATTCCATCTGCTGTAGAATTTTATCTTTTCCATTAAAAGATCGAATTTAAGCATCAAAATGAAGTGTCATCAGTAGTATTCCACACTACTGCATGGAACTAAATCGATTTCACCAACATATCCTACTCCAACTTTTTCACCAAGACCTCAACGGCGACAACCCTCTTATTTTGCCATTATATTAATAATCTAATGCCCACGCTGCGTAGAATTCCATCTGCTGTAGAATTTTATCTTTTCCATTAAAAGATCGAATTTAAGCATCAAAATGAAGTGTCATCAGTAGTATTCCACACTACTGCATGGAACTAAATCGATTTCACCAACATATCCTACTCCAACTTTTTTCACCAAGACCTCAACGGCGACAACCCTCTTATTTTGCCATTATATTAATAATCTAATGCCCACGCTGCGTAGAATTCCATCTGCTGTAGAATTTTATCTTTTCCATTAAAAGATCGAATTTAAGCATCAAATGAAGTGTCATCAGTGTATTCATCATGGAACTAAATCGATTTCACCAACATATCCTACTCCAACTTTTTCACCAAGACCTCAACATGGCCATTATATTAATAATCTAACCCACGCTGCGTAGAATTCCATCTGCTAATCTTTCGATTTCACCAAACTATATCCTACTCCACTCGATGGGAACTTCTTCACCAAGACCTCAACGGCGACAACCTCTTATTTTGCCATTATATTAATAATCTAATGCCCACGCTGCGTAGAATTCCATCTGCTGTAGAATTTTATCTTTTCCATTAAAAGATCGAATTTAAGCATCAAAATGAAGTGTCATCAGTAGTATTCCACACTACTGCATGGAACTAAATCGATTTCACCAACATATCCTACTCCAACTTTTTCACCAAGACCTCAACGGCGACAACCCTCTTATTTTGCCATTATATTAATAATCTAATGCCCACGCTGCGTAGAATTCCATCTGCTGTAGAATTTTATCTTTTCCATTAAAAGATCGAATTTAAGCATCAAAATGAAGTGTCATCAGTAGTATTCCACACTACTGCATGGAACTAAATCGATTTCACCAACATATCCTACTCCAACTTTTTTCACCAAGACCTCAACGGCGACAACCCTCTTATTTTGCCATTATATTAATAATCTAATGCCCACGCTGCGTAGAATTCCATCTGCTGTAGAATTTTATCTTTTCCATTAAAAGATCGAATTTAAGCATCAAAATGAAGTGTCATCAGTAGTATTCCACACTACTGCATGGAACTAAATCGATTTCACCAACATATCCTACTCCACAACTTTTTTCACCAAGACCTCAACGGCGACAACCCTCTTATTTTGCCATTATATTAATAATCTAATGCCCACGCTGCGTAGAATTCCATCTGCTGTAGAATTTTATCTTTTCCATTAAAAGATCGAATTTAAGCATCAAAATGAAGTGTCATCAGTAGTATTCCACACTACTGCATGGAACTAAATCGATTTCACCAACATATCCTACTCCAACTTTTTTCACCAAGACCTCAACGGCGACAACCCTCTTATTTTGCCATTATATTAATAATCTAATGCCCACGCTGCGTAGAATTCCATCTGCTGTAGAATTTTATCTTTTCCATTAAAAGATCGAATTTAAGCATCAAAATGAAGTGTCATCAGTAGTATTCCACACTACTGCATGGAACTAAATCGATTTCACCAACATATCCTACTCCAACTTTTTTCACCAAGACCTCAACGGCGACAACCCTCTTATTTTGCCATTATATTAATAATCTAATGCCCACGCTGCGTAGAATTCCATCTGCTGTAAAATTTTATCTTTTCCATTAAAAGATCGAATTTAAGCATCAAAATGAAGTGTCATCAGTAGTATTCCACACTACTGCATGGAACTAAATCGATTTCACCAACATATCCTACTCCACGTTTCCTCACCAAGACCTCAACGGCGACAACCCTCTTATTTTGCCATTATATTAATAATCTAATGCCCACGCTGCGTAGAATTCCATCTGCTGTAGAATTTTATCTTTTCCATTAAAAGATCGAATTTAAGCATCAAAATGAAGTGTCATCAGTAGTATTCCACACTACTGCATGGAACTAAATCGATTTCACCAACATATCCTACTCCAACTTTCCTCACCAAGACCTCAACGGCGACAACCCTCTTATTTTGCCATTATATTAATAATCTAATGCCCACGCTGCGTAGAATTCCATCTGCTGTAGAATTTTATCTTTTCCATTAAAAGATCGAATTTAAGCATCAAAATGAAGTGTCATCAGTAGTATTCCACACTACTGCATGGAACTAAATCGATTTCACCAACATATCCTACTCCAACTTTTTTCACCAAGACCTCAACGGCGACAACCCTCTTATTTTGCCATTATATTAATAATCTAATGCCCACGCTGCGTAGAATTCCATCTGCTGTAGAATTTTATCTTTTCCATTAAAAGATCGAATTTAAGCATCAAAATGAAGTGTCATCAGTAGTATTCCACACTACTGCATGGAACTAAATCGATTTCACCAACATATCCTACTCCAACTTTTTCACCAAGACCTCAACGGCGACAACCCTCTTATTTTGCCATTATATTAATAATCTAATGCCCACGCTGCGTAGAATTCCATCTGCTGTAG
>CM030869.1:2101024-2103524 GCA_018105865.1 Metaphire vulgaris
TTAATAATCTAATGCCCACGCTGCGTAGAATTCCATCTGCTGTAGAATTTTATCTTTTCCATTAAAAGATCGAATTTAAGCATCAAATGAAGTGTCATCAGTAGTATTCCAAACTACTGCATGGAACTAAATCGATTTCACCAACATATCCTACTCCACGTTTCCTCACCAAGACCTCAACGGCGACAACCCTCTTATTTTGCCATTATATTAATAATCTAATGCCCACGCTGCGTAGAATTCCATCTGCTGTAGAATTTTATCTTTTCCATTAAAAGATCGAATTTAAGCATCAAAATGAAGTGTCATCAGTAGTATTCCACACTGCATGGAACTAAATCGATTTCACCAACATATCCTACTCCAACTTTTTCACCAAGACCTCAACGGCGACAACCCTCTTATTTTGCCATTATATTAATAATCTAATGCCCACGCTGCGTAGAATTCCATCTGCTGTAGAATTTTATCTTTTCCATTAAAAGATCGAATTTAAGCATCAAAATGAAGTGTCATCAGTAGTATTCCACACTACTGCATGGAACTAAATCGATTTCACCAACATATCCTACTCCACGTTTCCTCACCAAGACCTCAACGGCGACAACCCTCTTATTTTGCCATTATATTAATAATCTAATGCCCACGCTGCGTAGAATTCCATCTGCTGTAGAATTTTATCTTTTCCATTAAAAGATCGAATTTAAGCAACAAAATGAAGTGTCATCAGTAGTATTCCACACTACTGCATGGAACTAAATCGATTTCACCAACATATCCTACTCCAACTTTTCACCAAGACCTCAACCGCGACAACCCTCTTATTTTGCCATTATATTAATAATCTAATGCACACGCTGCGTAGAATTCCATCTGCTGTAGAATTTTATCTTTTCCATTAAAAGATCGAATTTAAGCAACAAAATGAAGTGTCATCAGTAGTATTCCACACTACTGCATGGAACTAAATCGATTTCACCAACATATCCTACTCCACGTTTCCTCACCAAGACCTCAACCGCGACAACCCTCTTATTTTGCCATTATATTAATAATCTAATGCCCACGCTGCGTAGAATTCCATCTGCTGTAGAATTTTATCTTTTCCATTAAAATATCGAATTTAAGCAACAAAATGAATGTCATCAGTAGTATTCCACACTACTGCATGGAACTAAATCGATTTCACCAACATATCCTACTTCCAACTTTTCAACCGCGACAACCCCTTATTTTGCCATTATATTAATAATCTAATGCCCACGCTGCGTAGAATTCCATCTGCTGTAGAATTTTATCTTTTCCATTAAAAGATCGAATTTAAGCATCAAAATGAAGTGTCAGTAGTATTCACACTGCAAATCATAGTATTCACACTACTGCATGGAACTAAATCGATTACCAACATATCCTACTCAACGTTTCTCACCAAGACCTCAACGGCGACAACCTCTTATTTTACCATTATATTAATAATCTAATGCCCACGCTGCGTAATTCCATCTGCTGTAGAATTTTATCTTTTCCATTAAAAGATCGAATTTAAGCATCAAAATGAAGTGTCATCAGTAGTATTCCACACTACTGCATGGAACTAAATCGATTTCACCAACATATCCTACTCCAACTTTTTCACCAAGACCTCAACGGCGACAACCCTCTTATTTTGCCATTATATTAATAATCTAATGCCCACGCTGCGTAAAATTCCATCTGCTGTAGAATTTTATCTTTTCCATTAAAAGATCAATTTAAGCAACAAATGAAGTGTCATCAGTAGTATTCCACACTACTGCATGGAACTAAATCGATTTCACCAACATATCCTACTCCAACTTTTTCACCAAGACATCAACCGCGACAACCCCTTATTTTGCCATTATATTAATAATCTAATGCCCACGCTGCGTAGAATTCCATCTGCTGTAGAATTTTATCTTTTCCATTAAAAGATCGAATTTAAGCATCAAAATGAAGTGTCATCAGTAGTATTCCACACTACTGCATGGAACTAAATCGATTTCACCAACATATCCTACTCCAACTTTCCTCACCAAGACCTCAACCGCGACAACCCTCTTATTTTGCCATTATATTAATAATCTAATGCCCACGCTGCGTAGAATTCCATCTGCTGTAGAATTTTATCTTTTCCATTAAAAGATCGAATTTAAGCAACAAAATGAAGTGTCATCAGTAGTATTCCACACTACTGCATGGAACTAAATCGATTTCACCAACATATCCTACTCCAACTTTTTTCACCAAGACCTCAACCGCGACAACCCTCTTATTTTGCCATTATATTAATAATCTAATGCCCACGCTGCGTAGAATTCCATCTGCTGTAGAATTTTATCTTTTCCATTAAAAGATCGAATTTAAGCATCAAAATGAATTGTCATCAGTAGTATTCCACACTACTGCATGGAACTAAATCGATTTCACCAACATATCCTACTCACGTTTCCTCACCAAGACCTCAACCGCGACAACCCTC
>CM030869.1:2108524-2113524 GCA_018105865.1 Metaphire vulgaris
GAATTATAGGTTGTATTCTGTTTGGGTAAATAGTTGGAGACTTCTGATTGGTGGGCGATGTTTACTCAAACAGGTATTTCGACGATGGAGGCATTCATTCTCTGCCATTCAAATTCTCTTGTGAACAATGGCGCAAACTTGGATAAAAAGTTGGGGGTCTAACCTGTATGCCCTCCTCCTTCCCTACGGCAGCCTCTCAAAAAGTGAGGAGGGATTAAACCTAGGGGTCTGATCGAAGTTTACACCTATGTCGGCGAAACAATCCAAGTTGCCCAAAAACAAAAAATATTGTAGACTAGAATATTGTGCAAAGGGAGAAACAGTTTGACGAAAAAATGCGAGGAATCAAATAATATCACGAAACAAAATAATTCGACCGTTGACAGAAAAATATCCCCCAACGCTCCCCCGAATTTCACTAGCATACCCTCGATTGGCCATATATTAATAATAATAATAATAATAATAATAATAATAAATAATAATAATAATAATGGCAATAACAATAATACTACCACTAATAATAGCAATAACAATAATAGTAATAATAATAATAGCAATAACAATAATAGTAGTAGCAATAATAATAGCAATAACAATAATATATAGTGATGATGATGAATCGATGATGATGATGATGATAATGATAATAATAATAATAATAATAATAATAATAATAATAATAATAATAATAATAATAATAATATTGCACTTCTATAGCACCAGTTCTGATACCTAAGGGTATCAATCGATGGTGCTTCAAATCCATCCGCAAAAGACCATGCAGGTCATTCCAGAGATCAATGAGACGGAAAGTGACGCCATAGCATCACTCGACGCGATGCGTTTTTCCGAGCGGTTCTACTGAACGATGTTTCACTTTTTGCACCGATTACAGTCATACGCGTCGGCGCAATCGGATGGAAGAAACCCCCGCGCCCGGAGAAAGACGTCTCCGTCTGACGTAACAGCCACTGGAGCTGCTCTTCGATTGGCGCGCTCTGTCCCTATCCGTCGTCTGCTCGTCGCCCGGCGGTTGGCGGGAGGTCGGTCCAACACACGGCGCGATTGAGGCTCACCTTGACGACCGCAAACCGCGTATCAGAGAGACTTTGGAAATTCGAAATATTTAATTTCATCCGAAAAACAGAACTCAACTTTCGTATCGCTTGCGAGAGAGAGAGAGAGAGAGAGAGAGAGAGAGAGAGAGACAGAGACAGAGAGACAGAGAGACAGAGAGACAGAGAGACAGAGAGACAGAGAGAGACAGAGAGAGAGAGAGAGAGAGAAAGAGAGAGAGAGAGAGGGGGGAAAGAGACAGAACTTATCTTTCGTATCGCTTGCGAGAGAGAGAGAGAGAGAGAGAGAGAGGGAGAAAGAGGGAGAGAGAGGGAGAGAGAGACTAGATTTTTTCGACATCAACAGAGAATTAAAAGGATGACGCAAGATTCGAAGAACAGTTTGAAAGAGATAATAATCAACTCCGAACGTCTGGCACTTGATGTCTTTTGAAGGAACTCATCACAGGAAGCACAAACCGAAGCCAACAAGAATCACTTCTGGACCCTGGCAGGTATCTCCATGGCTACTTCGTTTCTAAGTTGTCACCTGGATGATTGACTATATTGTTCGTCATTGGCGTAGCCAGGGTAGAACTAGGGGCCTGCCGCCCCTATTCTGACTGGAACCGTTGAGAAATTTAGACGGGGTGTAGGTAGTATGATCGAAGAGAATGTGTGAAAGTTCAAAGCACTTGTCTAGACGCTTTTTTTCGTTAAGACTTTTTCGCCCGAAAATGATAGTGTGTCATTCCCCCCTCTATTCCGGAATCCTGGCTACGCCACTGTTGTTCGTAGAAGACACTGTTTGCCCCTTATTATTACGCACAGTACCACAATGAGTTTTCTCGTGATAAACTAAATGAATTTTTGTCTATAAACATCGCTAGAATTGACGTAGACCTATTCATGATAGCATAGTCTGGTCGGACGAAAAGAAAGACTATATGCGTTACTACTACGGTACGTGCCTACTTACTTCTTACTTACTTACTTACTTGAAGTCGGAAGTGATACAGAAGAATCAGTCTAACAAGCGATTGGAAATACATTGATCAAAGTTTTCGGAATAAAAATGAAACATTTGAACGTTTAAATGTAAACTCGTTTTGTCTGATGCCAAATAATAATAATAATAATAATAATAATAATAATAATAATAATAATAATAATAATAATAATAATAATAATAATAATAATAATAATAATAATAATAATAATAATAATAACAACAACAACAATAATAATGTGATTTTAAGCGGTTTAGGAGGCTAATTAAGCCTATAACGATTCTTGGCATCCTGGAAACAACACTGCTTTTGTTTCAATCGGAGATTGGGGTAGCGCAGTCAACGACATAGGTCCATTTTTTTAAAACCCAACCCATAATAATTCAGACCCAACCCACCGTAATACATTACAATTTCCTAAACCACGACTCGTTTTCTTTTCCGACCCAACCCGCTATTAACATGTACATTTCTGACCCAACCCAACCCATGACTGAATCCAACCCATATACATGTCTAGGGTGGCGGGGGTGGTGGTGGTGGAATGGGGTTTGGTTGAAAGCAACTAAATAATTATCCGTAAGTTCTGGCATGCAGATAATATTAATGAATGCTACAAAAGGCACAAATATAGACACATTTATAAGATTTCAACCGTTCATTCAATGTTAAATTAATTATTTAATTGAAGATTAATGTGGGTCTAAACTTCCATGCTGAGTGTCCACTGATAAAATGGTCCTTGCCTAAATTACACCTACATCTGCTCTACTCATTTACTCCTCTGCTCTCATTATTAATCTGCTCTACTCTCTCCTGCTCTGCTCACTTCCTCCTTTGCCTCCTTCCTTCTCCGCCACCCCCTCTGCTCCTCAGCTCTTTTATGCTATGCTCTCCTCCCTATTTAGTCATTATATTGTCATGAAGTTCTGGTGATTGTATTTTCGGTACTTTCCCGTTATAACGGGAAAGTACCGTATTTTCATCTGTAACTAAATTTCTGTCTATCTGCCACTCTCGTCCCCCGCTGTTGTCTGTCTCTGACCGCCTCTTTGTCGTTCTTCGTCGTCTTGTCTGTATACCTCGTATTGTCAGCACTCTCTTTTACAAATGAACCGGATAAATAGGAAAACGACTGTTGCGTAAAATCCTCCTAACAAAATTTCACGTTGACGGACGAAATCGACAAAGGCGTAACAACGATGGACTGTTACGATAATTAATCTTCGTCATAACTAGCCACAGTGGCGTAGCCAGCCTATGCAAAGTGGGGTTGTTAACTGGAGGCACTATGCAACTGAACACGGAAGCCGCGACCGACCCCTCCCCCCAACAAACCCTCCTTAAACCAAAAGTTAACGGATTTACATAAATTGTGTTGGTCGTGATTTTTTGAAATGGGAACCCCAAACAACCCCGCGGTTACGCCACTGACTGGCCAAGCCTTTCGTTCGGCCAGTTCACCGACAGACCGACTCATGTCACTTCTTCTCTGACAGACATGTCCGAGGTTTAACCAGAGGCGGTTGTGCCGACGAGGGTTTCAAGAAACGGGGCGACGTCGATCACGTGACGCGACGCACCAAAAGTCACTCGTCGCCATGTTGCTATTCGGCACTCGTAAGGCTGTAATCGTAGGAAATTTGTCTGTCGCGATATCGTCCTAGGCAAAGATCGTCTGTAATACTGTGTATAGACTGTATATGATCTTTTGTCATGGGCGCCCGCAGACATTTTTCCAGGAGGGGGCAAAACACATGCTAACACAATGGTAACGGTTAATATTTCAGCAAGTTTTTCAAATTTCAATGTGAAATATTGGTAATTGCATTTTTCAGGGGGGGCATGTGCCCCCTCTTGCCCCACTGTGCGGGCGCCCATGTTTTTGGTCGTAGGGAAAAAAAGAAAATGGCGCCATGTTCTTCTTTCCGGTACTTTAATATTAATAACTGTTTATATAGCGCACTACAAATTAAGCGTTTTTATAGTGCCGAATTATAGAATGTTCAGCCGGATGAACGCATAACTTTCATAGCGCTATTACGCTGTCGCGACAGCGGAAACATTCCACGACAATGTCGCGATATCGCTACCAACGATTACAGCCCTAATGATTAGACGGCTCAGACATCCGGGAAATTGCACGTGATCATATTCGGCGCCGCCGATCCATGGCAAAGACAGATCTGTCGAATGAATTTTTTCCTTCGAACGCTCAGCAACTCGTTTATAGGGCGATATAATTCAAGGAGGGAATTGTTGCAGCGTTCTAACAGGAAATTCGCTTCCCGATTCGTGCCTGGGTCCAATCGCAGTTTTCGACGCCAATCATAAGGCGATATGACTGATGCTTTTCGTCGGGAACGCTTGGCAGAATGATTCGTCAAAAGTTCCGCGTAGAACCTGTAACTGCAACAGCGTGAATTGATGTGCGTATAAAATGCTCACAGCTCTCCTGGGAAAATCTCTGCAAATTGTGCGATAGAGGTCTCATCGGGGGCGCCGTTTCTGTTAAAAATGCAAACCATTATTAAACCGGATTTCGAACATAAGTCGGCCGAGTCCTTAGCAGAAACCGGGACTTATCTCGGGCGATTTACGGCATTCATATTGAGCGCGTGGCTAGGTAAGAACACAACAAATGAGAGAGAGAGAGAGAGACAGAGAGACAGACAGAGAGAGACAGACAGACAGACAGACAGAGACAGAGACAGACAGAGATAGAAACAAACAAACAACCAAAGAGTGAGAGAGACAGAGACTCGGAGAGATAAAGAAAGAAAGAGAGAAAGAGACAGAGAGAGACAGACAGAGAACAGATACAGAGAAACAGAGAGAGACACAGACAGACAGACAGACAGAGGGTGAGAGAGAGAGAGAGCTATCTATGGTTTTTATTCAGGACTATGAAAGCACCTGTGTTTGCCCAATA